>OZ020605.1:2720619-2846688 GCA_963971545.1 Philophylla caesio | reverse complement strand
TGGTATATGTAGATATGTAACTTAGCATGTAAGAGCTGAGTTTAATATGCGGGACGGTCGTCCAGGTCGGTGGCTGCAAACGGACTGACTTCCTGCATATATTAAACTCCTTAACAGCCAGATGCTGAAAAGAATTTTGTGGGCTGTAGGTTGTGATAAAATCTACGAGGGGTTGTCACTGCTGGTGCGGCGAAGTAACAGTCTGCGACGCAATTTCCACTTCTTTTGGGGTGAAGTTAAGTGATCACTGCTAGCGCCTTCTGCTCCCGTTTCTTCGGTTGGTTCCCGAAAGCTAGGTTCTACTTCTTTGTCGTGTACGAATATATTCTCACCTTCGGATAAAGAAGCCTCTCGACTGCGTAGCTGATCTTGATGCCGTCTAACTACTGTAGAATCATGTAGTAGAATACTATAGGAAAAAGGTCCAGTTTGGTTAGTGACTTGGCCTCAACCAGTGTTTAAAAAACTGCAATTGCTTTCAAATAACTTGCTTTTGCTTCTGCTTGTGCTTCTGAAAAAGCGGAAGTCGCAGTCGAAGCAAAAGCAGAAAATGATAACTGACAAAATGAGCAGCACTTTCGGCAGTCGTCAATTTCAAATTTTCATTCAGTCGTCAGCAGTCGCAGTCGTAAATCAGAAATTTGTCTGCTTTTGCAAGCCGTAAACAGTCGCAGTCTGTGAAGCAAAAATTCGTGTGCCTGCACAGTCTTCAGCAGTCTCAGTTGTAGAAACGAAAATTCGACTGATTTCACAGTCGGCAGCAGCTACAGCTGCAGCTGTAGAAGCAAAAATTCGTTAGCGTAAGTAGCCTGTGTTTACTTGATTCGCTCTTGTTTAATAATTATGCACATACATATACATACATACATATATTGAAATATACATCCTTTATTAATTAATATTTTCTAATATATAAATACACATATACATACTATATCATTTATTAATATTAAACTAATACTCATTAATAAAAAAAGAGAAATAGACATTGGTAGGTACATAAGTATTTAAAAAATAAAATATAATAACTCATTATTATGTTTCTAGTATAAATAAATTAATAAAATTAAAGTTGTTAGTATTAAAAAGTAAAGCTGATTTCCATAAAAAAAAAACCCAAAGCATATTTACACAATTCTTCAGGCTAATTATACCTTAAATTTTTTGCGCGAATCCTTTTGATTAGAGATTTTTTACATTTTGGTTCTGTTAACTATATCTGCACTAATCACTTCCTTTTTACCTAAAAGTTATTATACATACATACATGTTTATACAGGAAATTTTTTTATCAATGACCTGCTACTCTGTAACATGTCCTTGAATTACTTCCATTGAACCGTACTGATTAAGCTAATTATTTTAATATGCAACAAACCCAAATGCAAAAAACACTCAAAACAAAGGGATTTGTGCAACAAATTTAAGGAGAAATTAGTCTGAAGAATTTGGTTTTTTACTAACGATAATCAGCTCTTCTTTTTTTATGCTACAGATGGAAGAAAGCTAACCTTGAATGCATCAACCTGCAAAAAACCTTGCAAACTGTGCCGTGTAGTCCCGAAATATGTTTGGTGTAAATGCACAATTTATTGATGCGGTGAAAATAAAATCCATTAATTTGGGAATGATCGAATAGAAAGGAACATCCAAAAATCTTGCCATGGAGGTGTTAAATGTGTTAAAGCGATATAATATTAACTTAAACTAAATCGTTTCAATAACATAGGACAATGGCGCAAATATGCTTAAAGCGACAAACATTTTATCTTTTGTGTGCGAAGAAGAAAACGATGAATTGCATACCAATGAAGATTATATAGAAAAAATAGCCCTTGTTGAAAAAGTACCAAACCTGCTAGTAGGAAACAATTAAGTTTGCCGTTGCGCTGCACACACATCCCAGTTGGTTGCTATCGACGTGGCAAAATCGACAGACATTCTTAGATACCTATGGAATTGTCGCAACCTAACAAAATATATCAGTAAGACGTCAAATGGGTATCGCGAAATATTTGAATTGAAACCATTGAAAATGCCCCAACTAGATTGCCCAACCAGATGGGGCTCTACATATACAATGCTGCAAGATTTACTAGCTGCCAGAGATGTGCTTAACAAAATTGAATCCGTAAAAAATAGAAATCAAGATGAAAACTTCGAAATAGAATCGTCATTTTGGGATTTAGTTGAAAGCTATTGCATAGTTTTCAGTCCCTTGCTCTACATATACAATGCTGCAAGATTTACTAGCTGCCAGAGATGTGCTTAACAAAATTGAATCCGTAAAAAATAGAAATCAAGATAAAAACTTCGAAATAGGATCGTCATTTTGGGATTTAGTTGAAAGCTATCCAATAAGTTTTCAGGCCCTTGCAAAAAGCCATAAAAAATTTCAAGTAGAGCAATTGCACTATGGAAATTTTTACGTTAAATGGTAAAAATTAAAAATATGTACCGAAAAAATAAAACGAGAATCAAATCAAGAATTCATAATAACACTTGGCAACAAGATTTTAAATTAAATAGAAACACGAACGCCAATATTATTGAATAATAACTTCTTCATTTCGTGTTTGTTTTTGGACCCTCGTTTCCAACATACTTTGACGACACAACAAAAAACGATGCCGTTCTTCACCTGAAGACTGTTTGGGATAGAATTCGTGAATTCAATCCTGTTAGCTCTTTGTGTCCCACTACGACTTCAACTTCAAATCCATCCCTTAACCAATTTTTTGATGAGGAAGATGAACTTTTGAACGAGTATTTGGTGCAAGGGATTCAAGAAAATATAAGCGGAACATTCGACGTACATACATACAAACAAAATTACATATGTATATTAGGGTGACAATTAAATGTATGGAGTATTTTTTTTTTCTTTATTGTTTTGGTCTCAGTGTTTTTTTGTGTGTAGTTTTATTTAAAAAAAATTCTAGTAAAATTTCAAGGTCGTAGGAAGAGGATTAGGGGGCGCGTCGGCCCCCCAAAGTTACACAAAATACGTTTTTTCACGCAAATTCTTACTTTGATTGCTTGTAACTTTCTCTGTGTTTTTTTTTTTAAACATTACTGGCGAAAGATGTTCATTAATATGTCTACAATAACATCTGTCTATAACATTTTTGTCTAATGTTAATATTTAATGAAAAAAACTTAAATATAGGAGAAAAAGTACGCCTCAATGTCGATTTATTATACTTAAATAAAACTACTTATGTATATGATTTCTCTTTTTATTAATATTGTTTAAAGCACTTGAGACAATGTATTTTTATTACAGTCCGGAAACCGATGGCGGTAATCGCTAACAATTTTTAAAACAAATTGTTTTTGGCGTTCATTTTTGGTAAATAGTTTATTATACTCTTCCATCAATTTAACCCCCCTTTCGGCAGTGTCATTTGTAACATTTAATTTTTTCATCAGTTCAGCCGCTTTACAATAAGATTGGTCCTGCTCCCATTTGTCTGGGTTTAATTTAAAAAAATCAGTATTTATTTGAAATCTTTCAAATAATGCTTTTGTTTCGGCAGAGATGAACTGTTCAATTCCGTCATGGAATATTTCAACGATTTCTCTATCATTTATTGTAGCTCGCTTTGTGTTTTGCTCTTGTTCAAAATCATTTTCCAAAGCCGCCACCATTTTTTGTTTTGAAAAAAGGGATACGTTGCTGTCAAAAAATGCAAGACCAACCGCCTCAGGGCTTAAATACCACAAGTGGTTCCTGAACTTTTTAAGAGCAACATAAGATATAGCAGCATCAATTTTTTTGAAGTTTTCAAGTTTTTGTAAAAATAAAAAATCTTGATATGGCGCTTTAATGGCCAAAGGAGCAGAAAACCACGCTTCGACATAGACTTCAGCAATAAAAACACAAATTTGACGAAGCCCATTTAATTCAGTTGCTGAAAGCTGGAACTCGTTACGGAATAAAAATATTTTTAGACAGTAAATCGCTTTTGCCATCCACCTTGCATGGTGAACAGCTACTGGCGATCGAAACATTAGGCTGTTTGGATGTGTCTTTTCTGGTTTTTGACCCAGGAAGAGCAAAGTGAGTTCCAAGAATTCTTTATAGTCTTCCCTGGGTTGTTTTTCTTCCAAGATATTATTTACTGCACCGATAATGCGAACAGCAGACTCTTTCATGTACGTCTTGACAGTTGGATCGTTGATGCCATACTCATAGTTTTTAGCATCAATCTTAGCCCAAGCATTTTTAAATTTCTCAAACATTTTAACGTTTGGACTTCCATAACAGCTTATTTTTTCTTCGAAAACGCATCTTAAAACAATCTCGTATATATGATGACGGCATGGTAACCATAAAAGTTGTCTTTGTAAATTATTTTCAATTAACGTACAGGTACCATTGAAACGCCCAGTATTGACCGCTGTTGTATCAAACACTAAAGCTTTGATGTGATTTTGCAGACCATATTCATAAATAGCATCGCATACAGCGGATGCCTGTTCTTTTCCAGTACCGGAATCAAGTGCAGGTATTTCAAGAAGCTGTTCAACTTTACCGCTCGATATTATTATAGGCAACCTATCAACTTTATCATTTCCCGTCAGCGCCGGCAAAAGTTTACCATCCCAATGAAGGCAGATAGCGTCGAGCTCATTTAATTTTAATTTATTTTTTAATGCTGAAATTCTTTCTTCACGGATTTGTTCCCTTTCCTGGTGTACAGACGTTCGGTTTAAAATATAATCTTCAACATTATTACCCAGAGCTTCAACGACTGCGCTTATTAGATGAACCGCATGTCTGTCACTGATTTTACAGACATCGAGTGCGGCCGCCAGTTTTGGTGTTAGTATTTTATTTGTTCCCCTACATTTTTTGGCTGGAGGTTGACTACAACGTGGGTCACATTCCATATCTGGAAAACTGTTATCATTCTCTGAAGATTCAGATGACAGCAACTCTGCAGTTTCATCTAATAAAAACGACTTAATTTAAAGAAAATAAAAAATAAACAATAACATACAACGAACCAATTAATGCAATTTCACGATTATTCCGCTCCACTTGTTGTAATAAATTGTTGTTGCGTTCTTCAAGTCGGCACTCTCGGCGTACTTCTTCGTAATCGATACCATACATAAAGCCTGGGCGCCCCGTTTTTCGTTGACTTATCAAGAAATCAATATCTTCTTGATTCGACATTATTTTTAATGCACTTGCATGCGCCACGTCAAAAAGCATATCCAATTTTTCTTTCCACGTGTTTACTTTGCTCTTATGGAAATTAGAAGTCTTCTTTGAATCTTTTTGAAAGCTTTGCCATTCTTTATACAATTTCTCTACATTTGTAATGCAGTGTTGTTTATCCTTGACCGGAATGCGGGCTTTTTCCCAGAACACGAATAGTTCTTTTACAACTAAATCTGAACTTTCCCGTAATTTTTTTTTTACTACACGTAAATTGAAAAACAAAACTTTCAACACTTCTATATTGGAGGGTAGTTTACTTCCCGTTAATGAGTTGGTACAATAACCAATTAAATATATGCGTTCACGTAAATTTCTAGCAGACATTTTCGACTTTTCACATTCAAATATTCACTTCGAATGATTTTTTTGCAAATTTAATGCTATTAAAAAATGTTTGCGGCTGCTGCATATAACTGTAAAATAAGAATCTATTTTCCGAGAAACATTGGTGCTGATTTTTTGTCGGTAGCTTACGCAAGCATTGAGAATAATATTGTTGAGGTTGTAACGGGAATATTCTCGGTCACAATTGTCAATATTATAGATCGCTTCAGCATACAGGCAAAAAAAATTTGAAGCAAACTTTTAAAGACAATTCTTACACTTGAAAACAAAAGTAAACAAAAAAAGTCTGAAGTTCGGACTAGCGAGGTCTTACTGTATATAATTGTTGAAGCTACTCTTACGTAAATCATAAGGAATTTTCTATATGAATCTTTAATTAAATAAATCTGAACAAAATCCAAAATTTGAATCATATAAGTAATTTTATTTAAGTATAATAAATCGACATTGAGGCGTACTTTTTCTCCTATATTTAAGTTTTTTTCATTAAATATTAACATTAGACAAAAATGTTATAGACAGATGTTATTGTAGACATATTAATGAACATCTTTCGCCAGTAATGTTTAAAAAAAAAACACAGAGAAAGTTACAAGCAGTCAAAGTAAGAATTTGCGTGAAAAAACGTATTTTGTGTAACTTTGGGGGGCCGACGCGCCCCCTAATCCTCTTCCTACGACCTTGAAATTTTACTAGAATTTTTTTTAAATAAAACTACACACAAAAAAATACTGAGACCAAAGAAAATATCACTTTCGAAATTAACTGTCACCCTAATGTATATACAAAAATAGAAAATCTACAACTTTCTTTTCAAAGAAGTGATGTAGATGTAATTACGTTTTGAAAAAGAAAACAGTACACGGATCCAGAACTGTACGAAAAAAGTTATGTCTGTTTTGCAGTACTTTAATTATTAATATGTACATCACATTTTAATAATTTTCATTTGCCACAGGTCTCGATTGAGCGAGCATTCTCGACATTAAGGCTGGTGCTTACTGACTATCGCAATCAAATTAGTTAAGAGGTTCTTGAAAATATTTTGCTGGTAAAATGAAAATCAAGTTTTCTTGACACAGCCATAGAAAGATTGCCTCGTTTTGAAGATGAAGTTGATGATAATGAATAATAGATATGAAATAAGTTTAATTTTATTAGTTTATTTATACTAGAAACAGAATAATGAGCTATTTTATTTAATTTTTCAAATACTTATGTACCTACCAATGTGTATTTGCCTTTTTTTATTATTGACTATTAGTTTAATAATAATAATTGATATAGTATGTATATGTGTATTTATATATTAGAAAATAAAATTAATAAAGGATATATATTTCAATATATGTATGTATATATATGTGCATAATTATTTAACAAGAGCGAATCAAATAAACACAGGCTACTTAAGCTAACGAATTTTTGCTTCTACAGCTGCAGCTGTAGCTGCTGCCTACTGTGAAATCTGTCGAATTTTCGATTCTACAACTGCGACTGCTGACGACTGTGCAAACACACGAATTTTTGCATCACATAGTGCGACTGTTTAAGACTTGCAAAAGCAGACAAATTTCTGATTTACAACTGCGACTGCTGACGACTGAATGAAAATTTGAAATTGATGACTGCCGAAAGTGCTGCTCATTTTGTCAGTTATCATTTTCTGGTTTTGCTTCGACTGCGACTTCCGCTTTTTTCAGAATCATAAGCAGAAGGAATTTCAGTAGTTACTTCGGTCCTTCAGAATAGTTACGAACCCAAACTGAGCTTCCTGTAAGAAATTGTTAAAAATCATACATATCGTTTACCTTGCCATAGGTAATTGCATGAGGTTGTATTTTGTCGAAATATGTCTTTAGTTCGCGATTCAATAGCAGTTGCGCCGAGAGCGATTTGAAGTTGCATGTATTGTCGTATGCTGATTAAATAAAAATCTGGCTAGACACAAATCAATATTAGCCCCTGAGTTAAGCTTTTTTAAATAGCTCTTTGTGCTCTGAACCATACATTGTGCTTGACCGTTTTTTGCAGGATGAAAAGGAGCAGAGCGGATGTGTCGGATCAAATTGCTCTCCATAAATTTTTTGAAATCTTCTGATGTGAAAGCCGAACCGTTGCCTGACACAATCTCGTCAGGCAGACCATGAGTAGCGAAAAGCTGACGAAGTATTCTGCTGTTGATGTTGTGTAGAAAACGGGAACTTCGAGCCACTTTGAGTATGAGTCCACTACCAGGAGGAATATTCTGCCTTGGATGGGTCCGGCAAAGTCAATATGCAATCGAGACCATGGTCGCTTTGCTTATTCCCAATGATGTGCTGCAGTTTAAGGCTGCTCATTTTGTTTTTGCTGGCAACTATTACATTATTTCACAACCGTTTCGATATCTGCTTCAATGTTTGGCCACCATACATAACTACGAGCAAGTGCGTTCCACACCCACGACAGTCGGTTCTACGCCACCGAAGTGACTCGGATTTTATCCGACCAAGGACTGTTGTTTGGGCGACCTAACCCCACCTAGGCTGCCGGACACCCCCAATCTTATCTCCTCTTGGGTGCAATAACTGGCAGCAGGTTTGCTACACATACTTCTGGCCAAGGCGGGCGTCGAGCCCAACCCTGGTCCAGAAACCTATTTTTGCTGCTTCTGCCAGAGAAGGCTCCATCCGAATTCCACTTGGGTGAGGTGTAATTCGTGCACACAATCTGCTGTGTGTGCCGGGTCAGAGTGCACCAGAATGCCTGCTCAGTCAGGTGTAACGCCTGTCAGGGGTGGTGCCACTTCCGGGCGTGCTTTGGCCTTCGCACCACAAGGGACTGGTCTGAGAGCTTCACCGCTCCCTGCTGCCGCAACACCCCCCCGCTAGTGTCGTTTACGACGCCGCCCACATAAACTGTTGGGCCTTCACCACCACAGCGGGATGGTAAGCCGGGACGGGCTGGCCCACGGATCCAGTCCCTCACCCCCTTCAACGCGACGACCCTACCGAGACTGACGAGGCTCTTACAGTTCAACTGCAACGGACTCGAGAAAAATCTCGGAGGTGGTTACCTTCATGGCTCGGCACGGGCTGTTAATAGCTGCGGTCCAAGAAACGAAGCTACGTCGCAGCTCAACTTTAACAAGCTGCGATGGCTACAACGTGCTTCGTAAAAATCGCGAGCGAGACAACGGTGGGGGCCTAGCCTTCGTATTACACTACACCGTGCAGTATCGTCTCGTCGATGTAGACATCTACCCAAGGGACAGCACCATAGAATGTCAAGGGATCGCTGTCCGGTCAGGCGATGTCGAGCTCGAAATATTTAATATTTATATACCCCCTGTCTCCTGCTGCCCCGCTGGATACCACCCTAACATATGTGCGCTCCTTAGTGGTGAAAACCGATTGGTAGTCGGAGACTTCAACGCGCATCACGATCTTTGGTTCTCAAGCCTACCAAACGATCGTAGGGGAAATATTTTGGCACAGCAGATAGACGATTCGACATTCTGCACAAAGAACGACGAAGCCCCCAACAGGATAGTGGGTAGTTGCAGCAGCTCGCCAGATCTAACAATAGCTAGCGCTGGTCTGATAAATAGCATAACGTCGCAACCTATGCTATCGCTTGCATCAGATCACCTACTCATTATCATCTCGATTGACAGACCTGCCACCTATATTGCCTCGGACCGCCATACCTACATCAACTTCAAAAAATCTGACTGGGAGCGGTTCGAGGATTTCACTGAAGACGCCTTCAGTGACCTTACAGCTCCTACCGACGTTCGCGTTGGCAAGCGCGAGTTCCGCAGGGTGGTGAAGTTCGCTGCAGCCCGTTTCATTCCAGCAGGTATAATCCCCGAGATCCGTCCTGACTTTCCGGGTGTGGCAGTCACTTTGGCGGATGAACGCGATCACCTTCGGCAGGCGGACCCCGGTAATCCCCGTATTAGGCAACTAAACGGGGAGATCCAACGCCTGGTTAACGAACACAAGCGGAACAAGTGAAGGGAGCACTTGAAGTCCTGTAACCTTGGTGCTGGGGCGGGCAAACTATGGTCGACTGTGAGATCCCTGTCCAATCCGACGAGGCGTGACACCGAACAGAAATCTCCTTTGGAGACCACGCCTCGTCGGATCCGAAGCGATGCGCGAGCTATTTTAGCCGACAATTCAAAATGCATCCTTCGGCCGACAAATCCAAACGGTCAGTAACCAGAAGGCTGCGCAAGCAAAAATCCAGGACACCAATTGTCCACTCTAGCACTGAGGTAAAGGAAGCCATCGGGGAGGCGAAAGCCTCCAAATCCATTCGCCCAGACGGGTTAAGCATGTTGATGCTAAAGAAATTGGGCACTGCGGGAGTAGCATACCTTACCAAGGTCCTCAATTTGTCCCTCACCACCCTGATCATCCCAGACATCTGGAAGATGAGCAGGGTGATACCACTGCTGAAACCAGGGAAACCTGCCGGCCAAGCGAGTCCTACCGGCCGATCTCCTTGTGTTCCCCAGTGGTCAAAACACTTAAGGCCCTGCTGCTCCCGTACTTCAACCACTACCTCAGCCCGGCGAAGCATCAACATGGCTTCCGGAAAGTGCATAGCACTACAACGGCACTTAACGCCATAAACACACAGATTAATCGTGGTCTCAATGGCAACCGCCCCTGTGAGAGAACCGTCCTCGTGGCTCTGACCACTCCACCTTGTTAAAGGACGTGGAGGCCCCACCTCTCCCAGCGGCGATGGACCGCGAACTACCTGTGGGGTCGTCAGGCGTCGGTGTGCTACCGTGACGCAGTGTCAAAAGCGAGAATAATAAAGCAGGGGTAACACAGGGTGGCGTCCTATCTCCCTTACTATTTTTTCTTCTACATCTCACGACTCCCCTCCCCGCCAGAGGTCTCGTATGCCGACGAGTGTTCGATAATGGCTACCGCCAATGGAAATGATGGTCTGTGTTCTAAGGTGAACAGCTACCTCCCAGAACTTGCTCACTACTTCACAGGACGGAAATTGGCGCTGTCTCCTGCGAAGTCCCCGGGGACATCTATTTACATCCATATAGGTAATTGTGAAACTATTTTACTCCCGCTATGAGTGCCACTGCTTCTCTATCTATCTGCGCGTAATTTCGTTCCGCCTTGGAAAGAGTTCTTGAATAAAAAGCGTTAGGTTTTTCGGAGCCGTCTGCGAACTTGTGGCTGAGCACTGCTCCTAGTCCGTATGGCGATGCATCACATGTTAATACAATCGGTAGCTTTTCATCATAGTGTACCAATACTTTGTCTGAAGCGATAAGTTTCTTAAGCGACTTAAATGCCTTTTCGTCTTTGTGTTCCCAACACCAGTCTTTATTTTTGTCTAGTAACCGATGAAGTAGTTTTGCATTGTGGGGTAAAAAAGTGTGATAAAAATTAATTAACCTGCGTATTCCCAACGCATCGAACCAGTTATTACCAACGAGATTTGAACGGCCACCTTTTGCAATGATCAGCGGCAGATTATCGATTTTGCGATGTCTTTTTGTTGGCAATCGTTTAAAGCTAAGACGCATTTGGCCAATTTCGGTGACTTCTCGGGGCCAGACATTTATTGTTACCGACGAAACAGAATCGACTTTAAACATACACTTGTGACCATTAATCGCCGAGATTGATTTCTTCTGATTAACTGGAGGCCTAATTTGGTTAACTGAAGCTCGATGTAATGATTCAGCACGGAGAGAAATGGTCAGTTAATATTTTTTCCATTTCTGACAAATTTAATTCACCCACCTGTTTTGGGGATGTCAATGACGTCAAGAGGTCGTATAATGGTGGCCTAGCGAAGAAAAACGGCCTTTTTACGTCCTTGAAACGCTCCATATATGTACGTTGACCACTTATTGGGATGGTTTAGATCAAACGGCTCTAAGTTCCCAACTTCAGCAATTTTTACAACTCTAGAATGTTCGGCGATTGATGGATTTGCGATTTTTGTAGCAGCGGCTCTGTTAACTGTCGACTCTTCAATTTTTATGCGTTCGGAGCTCATATACATACGTTCGATAATGTGTAAGCACTACTCACACTACTAACTAAATCTTGCGAGTTTAATCTGAAGCTGACACACAATATGTAACTGTGTACCTTCCAATTTAACTGTGTTTGAGATCACGCGTTCTTCACATTTTGTCTGATCCCATCTTCGCCGCCAGTTTTATGTACGCGTGCAAGCACACCAATAACAAACCGCTCATTTATTGGAAGTATGTACTTGGTGTTTATATATTAGTAATTGCGTGTATATAAGATAGTGAGATAACAGTTATATGTAGATATGTAATTTAGCATATAAGAGCTGAGTTTATATGCTGGACGGCCGTCCAGGTCGGTGGCTGTTAACGGACTGACTACCTGCATACATTACAGATAGCTTCCTTTATTGCTAGGGAGGACCACCGAAGCCTTATGTTTTTGTTTGCGCAACCTTCTGGTGACTGACCGCTTGGTCCCGTCCGCCGAAGCATGCAGAATACCTGCATTATTCTAGTGTATTTAAAGTACTCGGTAAAAATCTCCATAAAAACTATGTTCGTAAATTAGAATATGACATCAAATTTAATCTAAAGTCCTTTTGGCGTTATGTTAATTTCATGAAGTCATGCTCAAGCATTCCCATTAGGAAGTTTTGTATAATGCAAATCATGCTAACTCTTCTTTGGAGGCGGCTAATCTTTTTTGCAGATTTATTTAGCTCTAGCTTTGAACATGATCAGGATCTCATAACTTTATTCCTGCTGATAGTACTGATTCTCCAATTAATTTTGGTGCTCTTCCTTTTACGCTCGATGATGTGATTGATGGGATTCTGCACATTAAATCCACTATTTTTATTTATTTATTTAATAAGTCAAACATACAACCATAAGTTATTTTTACAATATTTGACTATATAACTACATTACATTACACATATGCTTATAAATCGTGGATTAACAGTTAATTTAAACACAATTAATAATAATAATAATAATAAAAATTATAATAATAACGATAACTAATCTAGCAGCTTTTACGGAGGATTGTCTGGAGACCTTTCAAAGAGGTTTTCAAATGGATGCAATTTACACAGATTTTTCTATAGCTTTCGATAGGGTATCTCACTCTATTTTGATAACTAAACTTCGGGTATTAGGCTTTCACTCTCAATTTCTTAAGTGGATAGCATCATATCTAGATAATAGGAACTGTGTCGTTCGACTCGATAATGTATCGTCTTACTCTTTTGTTGCCTCTTCTGGTGTTCCGCAGGGTAGTGTTTTAGGCCCGTTACTATTTATGCTCTTTATCAATGATATTTCCTAAATGTAACTATCTTCTATATGCGGATGACCTGAAGATTTACTAAGAAATTAAAAATCCGGGAGATTCCCATATTCTCCAGCATGAGTTGAACAACTTATATATTTGGTGTCTGCGTAATCATTTGCCGCTCAATATTAGTAAATGTCACTACACTTCTTTCGCGAAGGTTCTAAATATTGTTCCAACTTCTTACAGCATATTAAATTCACCGCTAAAAACAATTAGATAATTTAAAGACCTTGGTATCTACTTTGACACCAAGCTAAACTTTACAACTCACATAAATTATATTGTCTCTAAATCATTTGCATTGTTAGCCTTTATTCGTCGAAATGGTTCTGCGTTTTGTGATCCCTATACCCTCAAAATGCTGTTCTCGTCCCTAGTTCGTTCCAGGTTAGAATACGCGGTATTCGTTTGTCGACCGTTTCATGCGGTATATATCAAAAGATTGGAGTCTGTCCAAAAATCTTTTATGCGTTTTTGCCTTGTGCACGATTAAGTTTGCAGATCCTATTCCGTCGTATCGCTCTCGGTGTTTACTTATAGACCTCATGTCTTTAGAGTCTAGGCGTGATCTTTTGTCGATGTGTTTTGTCTTTGACTTATGTACCGGCTCCATTGATTGTCCCTACTTGCTCACGAAAATTCATTTTAGTGTTCCCTCACGCATACTTCGCTGTAATGATATATTTTTTGTCGGGTTTGCTAAGACTGTCTATGGTATGAATGCACCTCTTAGAAGGACGCTATATCAATTTAATGCTTATTCTTCTTCCTTAGATTTTGATTTTACCTACTCTAAGTCTACTTTTAAGAATTTACTCATACGACTCCTGTCGTTAAGCCTTTGAAATTAAAATGTATCATATAGTCTGTAAGCAACTTGTTTGTTGATTAATAAATAAATAAATAAATAAATAGAACATAAGTAGAAGATATAATGATAGTAAAGGGAAATTTAATAGATTAAGTAGAAAATTTAAGAAAAAGTTAGATAGTTGTTACCCATAGAATAGTTTGTTTCGAGGTAGATAATACGTTCAGCAATATTCGGCAAAATGAAGAAGTAATTCCCGTCTAAAGCGCAAAGTATTAGGGGAACACTCCTGATTTTAAGCGGCAAAGTGTTCCACAGACGGACAGAGAACACAAAGTATTGGCGTTCAGTCACTAAACAACTATACTTCATTGGTCCTTAGTTGAGAGAACGGGAAGATTTGGTAAACCGAAGCCGATCCTTGAGATATTGGGGTTCATTAGTAGCGATGATTTTGTAGAGTAGCAATAGACATTTAAATTTTAGAAAATCGTCAAAAGAACCGCACATAATCTGCTTCGAAAGCTCAGAAATATGGTCGAAGCGTTTGTTAGAGTAGATGTACCTACCGATATTATTATACAAAACATTAAGTTTACTACTTACCAAATAAAGGCGATATGACCATGGATCGGAAACATGGCCTTTCCGACCTTGACAAACGGTTCGTATAAGTAACAGAAATGCGGAGCGGAAACTAGGCCTTTCCAGCTACCCAACGACGCAATTATTTTTAAGTAATTTATATTTGATTTGTAAAAATATATCTAACATGTACTTACGCTTTAATGGAAAATATATTATAACTTTGTTAAATTGCACATTTTAAAGTCGCAAGACTGTAAACAATCAATAAATAAATAAATAAAAAGAATAAACACACACTATCACAATTAGAATACAGCTCACAACCATACAGTAACGTCGGTAACAGATACGTTTTTGCTAGAAGCAGTCGAATTTTCACTGGTGTAAAATGTTGAGTGGTCCATAGATTTCGGAGCATGCCATATACTTTGCCTATAGCGCTAAGGATGTGGTTTCTCCACGCACGTCAAAGTTCTATTAAATATAACCCCTAAATTTTTGACAGTATCGACGTACTTAATTACTGCGTTATTTAAACTAATCCTCATGTGGTCGTCAAGTTTGAAAGATTTCTTATATATGGTGATGTATTGAGATTTATCTGGATTAAGGATTAAACCATTGTCAGAAGCCCACGTGCTTATATATTTCAAGTCAAGATTTAGGTTTTTAATACAATTATCAATAGAGTCAAGGGGACAACTAACATATAACTGACATCATCTGCATAAACATGGACATTACAATGTTGAATCACATTAAACAGGTCATTAATATACAGTACAATCAGCAAGGGACCAAGAATAGAACCTTAGGGGACACCTCTGGTTACAGGTAAGCATTTAGAAATATAGTTGCCAACACATACAGCTTGCAAGCGATCACTTAGGTATGTTTTCAAAAGAGTCGATGCTGACGTGGAAACATTGAACATATTTTTTAACTTTAGGATTAAAAGCTTGTGGTCAACAGAGTCAAATGCCTTGGAATGGTCAAGTAACGTTAGAAAGGTCACGTGGTTCCTGTCAATATTCTGTCTTATATCGTCCGACACTTTAAGAAGCGCCGTAGTGCAGCTCATATCAGATCTGAATCCTGACTGCAATGGGTTGACCAAGGAGTTGTTACTCAGATAGTTGTTTATTTGACGATGCATGATACGTTCAAGAATTTTAGACAGAAATGACGAGAATGCAATCGGTCGATAGTCACCGTTCACTTTTTTTATGGGTATAATCTTAGCACTCATCCAGGAGTTAGGGAAAATAGATGTACTTAGTTCAACGCAAGAGTAACATATGGCAAAATTTTTGGCAACAAACATTTTAGGAACTTGAAGTTAATACCATCAAGACCGGTTGCATTAGATTTAATACTAAGAATTGCCTGAACCACTTCACACTCATCGACACATTTGAAACAGAAACTCGACATTACTACATCAAAACTAGAACTGTAACTCTCATAACATATACGAGTATTACACAAGAAATCTGACAAACTTACAAGATGTGCATTTAACACATTAGCATCAACTGATTCAGTGACAGAGTGGTTCTTGTTGCCAATTCCGATCGAATTCTTTTCCACGTCTGCTTTGAATCAACCGCCACACTGAACAGATGCTTATAATATTGAAGCTTTCGGAATTTTATTGCTTTGGTGACATCTCTTGTGCGAGCCCTAAAGATGTTGTAATTTTCTACACATTTAAATTGTTTCCATTTTCAATACGCATGGTTGCGTTTAAAAATCAAATTTTTAATATATTTGTTGAACCAAGGTCGTTTTTTTATCACCGACAGATTTGTGTACTACTGGGACGAAGAGTGATCTAACGTTAGCTTCGAGGAAATTAATTTGGTCATTGCTAGATGATAAGTTGCAGACTAACCCCCAGTCGACTCTATCCACCGCTTCTTTAAGCTGTTTATAGTCAATATGTGAGAAGTCGCGATACGAGTAAGAGTTAGTGTCATAAGTCAATTGAAATTCAAATGTCATGAAAATTAAATCGTGCTTCGAAAAACTTGGAACTGACAATTGGTCAAAGATAAGTATTCTTTTGGCATTGTTAACAAAAAATATATCTAGCAAAGTACTACTAGTTTGTGTGAAATGTGTAGGAATTAAATTGTTAGCCGGAAAAATACCCAGGTTTTGCATGGCTAATGCGAACTCATTTTCACACAACAGGTCACTGTTAAAATCTCCTGCGATAACAATGTTACTATAATTAAGAGTTAAGTTTTCGATAAAGTCCATAAATTGGGCAAACGCTATGCGCCTATTTGGTCTATAGACACACCCAATAAGGATTTTATCACACTTAGTTTCGCAGGGAGGTCAAAGTTAAAATTGCTCTATAGAGACTCAAAAAATAAAAGTGATTTTTATTTTTATCTAATACTCGAAATCGGTAGCCCTATGGTAGAAAATATCAGATGCAAATTCTGGCCCCGATTGGAAACGCCTAAGGGGTGTCGCAGGGGGGTAAAAGTTCAGACTACCCTATGGAGACACGAAAAATAAAAGTGATTTTTCTTTTTATCTAATACCCGAAATAGATAGCACTATGGTCGGAGATATCACATACAAAATTTGGTTATGATTGGAAAAGCCTAAGGCGTGTCGCAGAGGGGTGAAAGTCCAGATTAACCGATGGAGGCTCAAAAAATGTGAATAATTTGTTTTTATTGAGTTTTCAAGTTATAAATAAAATAACAATAAATTCATGTTCGTTCATTTTACATCATAATTAAACAATAAATTTCTAAATAACCAATGGTTCTGATAAAGATTGCTTTGTAGCGTTTGGGTATTTTTCTTTAAAGTATTTGACTACCTGCAATATGTATTGTTTGTCCTCTTCATTTTTGGATACGATTTTGTTGTACTCTTCTACAAGTTTAACTCCTCTCTCTGCCGTATCGTTTACGATTTTTAAATTTTTTAATCTATCAACAGCTTTAATATAATTTTCGTTTGTTGCCCAACAATCTGGGTCTGAATGAAGAAACTCTTTATTTATGCAAAACCTATCAAAAAAATATAAGCAGCTTTTACTTACAAACTGATCTAGATCATTGGCAAATACTCTTTCTTCACTTCCTATTACAAAGTCATACTTTTTTCCTACAAAGTAATTGTCTTTTCCTAGAGCTGCAACCATTTTTTGCTTTGTTTCTTTTAAATTTTTTTCATCAAATAGTGCCAAACAAACTGTTTCCGGTGAGAGATATCATAAATGATTTTTGAACTTCGAGAACGTGGCTTCACCTATCACCTTGACAAAGTTTTTGTATTGTTATAACTCATTAACAAAAAAGAAGTGAGCGCCTGGGGCAGCTATGGATTTAGAGGCGTGCATCCAATTCTCTAAATAAATTTTAACTATAAAAATGCATAAATCCCGAAGTGCTATTTCTAAATTTATTTCCAATATGTACTCTTCTCGAAAGATATATAATTTTAGAGTATGCCGTCCTCAATTCCAGCTTTGAAATTACGTTTGTCTAAATTGGATCAGGCGTCTCTAAAGTTTTTAAAAATCTCAACATTAGGTCCTTTTGATAAGGGTATTTTTGCTTCGAAAGCGCTGCGTAACACTATTTCGTATATATGGTGACGACGCGGCAAATGCAACAAGCTTTTACCAAGTTTTTGTTCCAAGAAAACACAAGCTCCCTGTAACCTGCCCGTGTTCGACGCCGTTGTATCACAACATACCGCTTCAACTTTGTCGTGTACTTTTCACCTAACAAGTAAGTCGTATACTACAGAAGCTTGTGCATTTCCACTTCCGTTCGAAATTGCTGGAGCACCGAGTAGTTGTTCTCCATCTTCCCAGGAAATAATTGTTGGAAGCCTGTCTACTTTCCCTGTTCCTTCTGTTGCAGGCAACAACTTCCCATCCCAGTGAACGGTAACTGACGTAATTGTATCGGCGCTTTTGTAGACGACATCGTCGGATACTACTCCGGGTTACGGTTAGAGTTTTTACATTTGCACCAAGGGCTTCGGATACTGCTATTAGTATTCTGAATGCATTTCGATCGCTAACTTTACAAGAACAGATACTAGTTTGGGTGTAATAAAATTTGTTTGCCCTCGTTTGTTTTTTTGCGACTTTTCGACTTGGCTACTTTTCGACTTGATCGTTCTAGTGAGCAAATTACTTTACACTTATCACGAACTGATACTTGTTTGGGTGTAATTAAACTTTTCTGCCCTCTTTTGTTTTTTGGTTCATTTCGACTTGATATATCTAGTGAGCAATTGCTTCCCCGATCAAAATCTTCATTTTCGCTTTCTTCAACGGCTTCTTCTAACGCAGTATTGAAATGATATTTGGAATTACATAATTGTAAAAAGTAACAAAGAATGTTTATTACCTCCAGGCGAGTCTACATCGCAACTTTTTTTAAGCACTTCTTTATTATTTCCGGTACAATTTATTCTTGAAAATGCGCCTAAACGTCCTTTCTTCCTCTGATTGATAAGAAACTTCTTATCAGTTTGGTTGCTGATCATTTTCAATGCTTTTTCGTGAGCTATATCAAATAAATTTTCCAATTCTTCGCAAAATCTCGACTCTTTCGCTTTTTGGTGTGCAGAATGGCGTTTACTGCTTTTAAAAAGCGACACTATGATGTTTAGGCTTGAGAGGGATGCGTGCTTTTTGCCAAAACACTTTCCTCTTTTATCACAAGATATGCACTCTCGCGAGCACTTAATTTTATTTTTCTAATATTGTAGAAAAAAACCCGTAACACTTGCCCATTAGAAGGCAACTTGGCACCCGTAATTTGGTTTTCGATGAGGCCCACTAAATAAATATTAATTTTTTGTCGCGATACCACATTGAAACGAAATATCAACTTCAGTTCTTGATCATTTGAAAACGTAATTTATTTTATGCAATTAATTTGCTTATAATATTGACAAAAAACCCATAAGTTACTATATATAGCGAAGAAAAAGGGGTTATTGGCCCCTATAAATCAGTTTTACTTTTAACGGCACCAAAATCTCTGTTGACCTGTGTTATGATTATAAATGAACGAACATGAATTTATTGTTATTTTATTTATAACTTGAAAACCCAATAAAAACAAATTATTCACATTTTTTGAGCCTCCATCGGTTAATCTGGACTTTCACCCCCCTGCGACACGCCTTAGGCTTTTCCAATCATAACAAAATTTTGTATGTGATATCTCCGCCCATAGTACTATCTATTTCGGGTATTAGATAAAAAGAAAAATAACTTTTATTTTTCGTGTCTCCATAGGGTAGTCTGAACTTTTACCCCCCTGCGACACCCCTTAGGCGTTTCCAATCGGGACCAGAATTTGCATCTGAAATTTTCTACCATAGGGCTACCGATTTCGAGTATTAGATAAAAATAAAAATCACTTTTATTTTTTGAGTTTCCATAGAGCAATTTTAACTTTGACCCCTCTGCGACACACCTTAACCATCTCCAATCGGGATAAAATTTTTTGTGTGATATCTTCGGCTATATTACTATCGATTTAAGGGTTGAGACTTTGGAAATCTGATGATAAAATTTTCTACATACAAATAAGGACCACAATAGTGTATATCCATTGACACTAAACAAGTCATCATTGTGCCACGTAGAGAACCAAGTTTCAGATACACACACAACATCTACATCCGAAGACTCAAAAATTTACCTGAATTCATCTATTTTAGATGGTAGACTCTGAGCATTTATGTATATATATATGCTTATTCAATACGCGTATCATGCCGATTCAGTTCAGATTTTAGTGATCCTTACACCTTAAAACTGTTATTTACCTTACTAGTACGCTCTAAATTAGAATACGTAGTTTTCATTTGGAGGCCATACTTTGGCTCGAAATAATTCAAGTGTGAACTACTAAATTTAAAATCTCTAAACTCTAGAAGAACTGTACTCTCTCTCACATTTGCCTTTGACATTATAAGAGGTGCGATTGACTGCCAATTTTTATTAGAAAGCATTAATTTTAGTATCCCTTCAAAAAGCCTTCGTTAGAACGAGACTTTTTTCATAGAACGAGCTAGAAAGCTGTATGCTGCGAATTCTCCTATTTTAAGAACTCTTACTGATTATTATCTATGTTAAATAAATAAATAAATAAATTGCCGGCTAAAATAATTCGCGCATCGCTTCGTGTCCGCGTGGTCTCCAAAGGAAATTTCGATTCTGTCGTCACGTTTCGCCGGGTTGGACAGGAACCTCATGGTCGACCATTGTTTGCCCACTTCAGTTCTAAGGTTACAGTACTGCTGGTGCTCCTCCCACTTGTTCCGCTTATGTTTGTTCACCAGGCGTTGGAACTCCTCGTTAAGTTCCCTGGTCTGTTAAACGAGTTGACTATGGGTAGATGGTCTGATGCAAACGATAGCATAGGTCGCCACGTTATGCCATTTATCAGACCTGCGCTAGCTATTGTTCGATCTGGCGAGCTGCTGCAACTACCCACAATCCTGGTGGGGGCGTCGTCATTCATTGTGCAGAATGTCGAATCGTCTATCTGCTCTGCCAATATGTTTCCACTACGATCATTTGGTAGGCTTGAAAACCAAAGATCGTGGTGCACATTAAAGTCTCCGACTACCAATCGGTTTTCACCTCGGAGGAGCGCACCTATGTCAGGGTGATATCCAGCCGTGCAGCAGTAGATGGGTGGTATGTATACGTTAAAAATTTCGAGCTCGACATTGCCTGACCGGATAGCTATCCCCTGACATTCGAGGGTGCTATCCCTTAGGGTGCTATCCTTTCGTCTCTTGGACCGCAGCTATTAACAGTTCGTGTCGAGCCATGATGGCAACGACGTCCGAGATCTTGCTCGAGAGTCCGTTGCAGTTCAGCTGTAGAAGTGTCGTCTATCTGGGTGGGGTCGTTGCGTTCGGGCGGGACATTTTTTGCAGGGCAATACTGAAGCAAAGCTTGATAAGCGCTTTAAAGCGAATAAAGTTTGTAAGTTTTTAAATTTAAGCAAAGGGTGGACAAAGGAAAGTTTTTGATGGACAAACAGGGACAAACTAACGATATATCGTGAGCTATCGTTCAGGATAATAGCCACAAATCATTTGGATCAGTTTGTATTCAGAAACTGATGATAACCTAACTAGGCAATACAGTTACATGCTCAGCAAATAAATCTCACTACTTACTACTTATTTTATTTGCTAAAAACGTATGTATATAAAAAATACTGTTTAAAGTTTTTCAAACTAGTTAATGTTCTCCATCTTTTTATATTCTTGCAATGACGTTTGTTCAAGTCATCAACTCCATTGCCGGTGATCAATATCGTGCAGTTGTCAGCATACGAGATCAGTGTGACTTCCTCTGGCGGGGAGGGGAGTCGCGAGATGTTAAAGTTAAACAATAGTGGGGATAGGACGCCACACTGTTTAACTCTTCTCGATTTTGACACTGCGTCACGGAAGCATACTGACGTCTGACGACCACACAGATAGTTTGCGGTCCATCGTCTCAGCGCCGCTGGGAGAGCTGAGGCCTTCATGTCCTTCAACAAGTATGAGTGGCTGACGGTGTCGAAGGCTTGCGTCCTCTAACGGGGCGGTTGCCGTTGAGACCGCGGTTTACCTGCGTATTTATGGCGTTAAGTGCCATTGTAGTGCTATGTACTTTCCGAAAGCCATGTTGATGCTTCGCCGGGGAGAGGTGGTGGTGAAAATACGGGAGCAGCAGTGCCTCAAGTGTACTGACCACTGGAGAAGCAGAGAGATTGGCCGATAGGATTCACCCTGACCGGCCGGTTTCCCTGGCTTCACCAGTGGTATCACCCTGCCCATCTTCCAGATGTCTGCAATTACCAGGGTGGATTAGGACAAGTTGAGGACCCTGGTGAGGAATGCTACTCCCGCAGACACCAATTTATTCATCATCAACATGCTTAACCAGTCAGGGTCAATGGATTTGGAGGCTTTCGCCTCCCCGATAGCTTCCTTCACCTCATTGCTAGAGAGGACCATCGGTGCGTTTGGTTTTTGTTTGCGCAACTTTCTGGTGACTGACCGCTTGGTCCCGTCCGCCGAAGCATGCAGATTACCTGCGTTATTCTAGTGATTTTAAAGTACTCAGTAAAAATCACCATAAAAACTATATTCGTAAGTTTGAATCTGACATCAAATTTAATCTAAAGTCTTTTTGGCGATATCTTAATTCCATGAAGTCTTTCTCGAGCATTCCCTCGGAAGTTTTTTATAATGCAAATCATGCAGATTTCTTTAGCTCTAGCTTTGAACATGATCAGGATCTAGCTAATAACTTTATTCCTGCTTTTAGTACTGATTCTCCAATTAATTTTGGTGCTCTTTCTTTTACGCTCGATGATGTGATTTATTTATTTATTTAAGTCAATGAAATATAATTTTTTTCAGACTAATTACATAAGGCATGGATTAAATTTAAATTTACAATTTAAGATTTAAAAATTGTATTTAGAATATTTGTAAAGGCTTGCTTCGACAATGCAAAGTCAAATGCTACATTCTGAGATATAATATTAAATTCCCGCATAGATCTGGCTAATGGAGCATTTATAGCAAACTGAGTTTTAACGTTTGCCCAATAGAAGGGGTAGGAAACACGAAGATTGCGCTTAGGAACATTAAAACTAATCCTCTCCAAAAGATAGGGACAGTCAATTAATCCTTGTATAACATTAAATGTAAAGGTCAGTGACAACACAGACCTGCGACTTTCCGAAGACTTCAAATTTATCAGCATCAAACATCATCATACATCTCGTATACGACGGTAATGGACTTGTAAGGTTCAGGGACTTTAGAGCAAATTTGAGAAATATTTTTTGTATTCGTTCAATCCTCCCCGTCGAGAGCTGATTATAGGGCCTCCAAACAAACACGGCATACTCGAGATGAACAAAACCAAAAACTGAGCTTGATTTCGCAACAATATAGTTGATATGACTACTAAAAGAGAGTTTAGGGTCAAATATAATTCCAAGGTCTTTAATTTCGTTAACATTTCGATAGGCTATACGACGTATTGCGCGCACTAATGATTTTTGCAAAAGTAATTTTAAAGCATTTTTTATATTGAGATTGAGGCGGGACTTTAGACACCACGAGTGAAGAGCATTAATGTCCCGTTGAAGCTTTGTCTCATCGGAAGGATCTTTGATCGCAGCGAACAATTTAAGGATGATCTTAAATGATGATCATAAAGTAAAAAATTGGCAAAAGAGAAACAGTTACTTATGTCGTTAATAAATATAACAAAAAGCAGTGGACCTAAAATACTCCCTTGCGGAACTACTGAGAAAGCCACGAATGGATCGGAAAGCTCATTTTCTACTGTGACAAAGCAGTGTCTGTCGCACAGGTAGGACTCAATCCAATCCAAAAAAACAAGAATGAAAGCCCAGACAAGCAGGTTTATGAATTGAAATTGTATGCGAAACAGTGTCAAAAGCTGAGAATGAAGCTAAACAGTACTCCCTAAAAACAGCTAAATTCGACACTGTGGATCTCAAGGATACAAATCCATGTTGGTGAAAACAAATATATGATTTTACAGCAAAGTACAATTTATCATAGGCTATGCCTTCAAAAAGCTTAGAAATCGTTGAGAGCTTGGAAATAGGTCTATAGTTGCGAATATCATTTTTCCTACCGCTTTTCAGAATCAGAGTTATGAAAGTTGTTTTCCAATCGTCAACAAACTTTTCCGTTGCTAAAGATAAATTAAAAACTATTTTCAAGGGCAATACAAGAGCAGGACAGTTTTTAAGAGCACAACAGAGAAACCATCGTTATCCGTATGACAAGACGGCTTAAGTGCAGCTATTCCCTTAGCAATATCTTCAGAAGATGATGCAAGGGATCCAAAACTAAGGCATGAATCAATGTCAAACTAAAAATTTGTTACGGGATCATTACCGTCAGAAATATATGTAGTTCGACTCAGAAAAGGTAGGAAACAATCAGGAGGAGCCTCTGCAACTTTATCGTCCAAGAAAACTGAGGTAGGTATACTCGAGCCAGACCGTTTCGAATTGATATAGTTCCAAAAATATTTGGGATTAGATTTATTCTTTGACTCTGCATTTCGAATGTAGTTTTAATAAAGAAATTTATCTAAATGATTGACTTCCCTTAAATAATATTCATACATGAGAAAGAAATTGTGATTTTTAGTTAACTTAAACTTCTTATAACATGTATTTCTTAAGTTTTTAGGCTTTTTTAGATCTTTTGTGTGTCATGGTATTTTATAACATAAATTTTTCTTTACAGGAATGTTTGAAAAACATATAGCTAACAATTTCGATTTAAAGATAGAATAACACTCCGAATTTTTACATCAGATAGCAAATCTTCCCAGTTCACAACAATTAACGAGTTGTTTAATTGGGCATAATCACATTGCGAGTAGGTAAATGTAAGTTTTTTATTAGGCTTCCTAGTAGAGAAGTCATAAAATTCTACTTTTAGAACCAAAGGCATGTGATGTTTATCTGTAGGCGAGAATGGTGAAGAACATTGCGAATTTACACTATCACTAACAAAGACAAGATCTAGGATTCTATTGAATTGTAACAAACTTAGACATTAGATATTGTCTATTGAGTAGGACTCAATCGCAATAGTTACATTGGTTGGTATAAGATAATATTTCGAAAAGTTCTTAGACCAATTAATATTCGGAAGATTAAAGTCGCCAAAGACACATATATGGTTATTTTCCAATTGGTTGTGAACTAAGTATACAATATTATCTAATGATATGAGCTTTGTAAATATCACAGCTACTGTTTGGCGGAATGTACGACGCCATTAAATATACGGAGCCATATCCTTGGAAGCATTTTATACACACACACAATTGATCAAGCACGGTGTCATCGTTGTTTAGTGAGACAGGGTATGCACGTATATTACGCCGGACCGCAATAAAAACACCGCCACCCAACGAACAGCCCGTAGCTTTCATATCACGATCCTTTCGAAATACATGGAATAAATTCATATCAAAATATTCGTTGTCAAAGAAATTGTTATTTAGCAACATACGTCTCCACAAAGATTACAACGTCACAATCCGTATTCCCACTCCCCATTATAATGGTTTTAGACTTCGTTCTTATGCCACCGGTGTTTTGAAAAATAGATCTTCAAATTCTTTAATTTTGAAGTTGACTCGTTGGGTGAGGGTATTCTTGATTGTTGGGGGGATCTCCCCGTTGGGCAGGTTCCAAATCCTATCGAGTAGTGATGGAGAAACACCCAGTTTAAAATTAATCCTCTTTAAAGAAGAATTGATGGGATTCTGCACATTAAATCCTCACTCCAAACTGATGTAGATGGGCTTTCCTCTATTCTTTTAAAAAAATGTTCTGCTTTTGCGTATCCAATTTTATTAATCTTCAACAAATCTCTTGAATATGGTGTATTCATTGATGATTGGAAAGTTTCATATATTTCACCGAGATGTAAAAGTTAAACAATAGTGGGGATAGGACGCCACCTTGTGGTACCCCCTGTTTAACTATTCTCCCTTTTGACACGCGATACATTTAAATTTAAATCCCTAAACTCTAGAAGAACTATACTCTCTCTCACATTTGTCTTTGACATTATAAGAGGTGCGATTGACTGTCCATTTTTATTAGAAAGCATTAATTTTATTATCCCTTCAAAAAGCCTTCGTTAGCACGAGAGTTTTTTCATAGAACGAGCTAGAAAGCTGTATGCTGCGAATTTTCCTATTTTAAGAACTCTTACTGAATAATTAAATTTTGAATTCCAATGAGCTGGCTTTTTATTTATCGAAAACTAAATTTAAATAATTGTAAAATGTACAAGTTAAGTAATTTTCAATTGTTTTTTACTTACATCACAATAATCTGTAAGAAACTTTCATGTTCTCTAGATTATCCATGTTAAATAAATAAATAAATAAATTGCCGGCTAAAATAATTCGCACATCGCTTCGTGTCCGCGTGGTCTCCAAAGGAAATTTCGATTCTGTCGTCACGTCTCGCTGGGTTGGACAGGAACCTCACGGTCGACCATAGTTTGCCCACTTCAGCCCTAAGGTTACAGTACTTCTGGTGCTCCTCCCACTTGTCCCGCTTATGTTTGTTTACCAGGCGTTGGATCTCCCCGTTCAGTTCCCTGGTCTGTCAATCGAGTTGACTATGGGAAGGTGGTCTGATGCAAACGAAAGCATAGGTCGCCACGTTATGCCATTTATCAGACCTACCACAATCCTGGTGGGGCAACTACCCACAATCCTGGTGGGGCGTCGTCATTAATTGTGCAGAATGTCGAATCGCCTATCTGCTCTGCCAATATCTTTTCACTACGATCATTTAGTAGGCTTGAAAACCAAAGATCGTGGTGCACATTAAAGTCACCGATTACCAATCAGTTTTCAGCTCTGAGGAGCGCACCTATGTCAGGGTGATATCCAGCCGGCAGCAATACACGGGTGGTATGTATATGTTAAAAATTTCGAGCTCGACATTGCCTGACCGGATAGCTATCCCCTGACACTCGAGGGTGCCATCCCTTAGGTCGATGTCTTCTTCGATAAGACGATACTGCACTGTGTTGTGCAATATGAATGCTAAGCCCGCACCATTATCTCGGTGGGGTCGTCGCGTTAGGGGGAGGGGGGATTTTTTGCAGGGGAATACTTAAGCAAAGCTTGATAAGCGAATTAAAGCGAATAAAGTTTGTAATTTTTTAATTTTTAACAAAGGGTGGACAAACGAAATTTTTTGGTGGACAAACAGGGACAAACTAACGATATATCGTGAGCTAGCGTTCAGGATAATAGCCACAAATCATTTGGATCACTTTGTATTCCGAAACTGATGATAACAAAACTAGGCAATACAGTTTAGCGTATGGCCCGAATAGAGGCATTGTTTTAGAAACAATACGAAAATTATAGTTGTTTGAACATACATCCATATGTATATCAAAGAACTCTTTGCTCAGCAAATAAATCTCACTACTTACTACTTATTTTATTTGTTAAAAACATATGTATATAAAAAATACTGTTGCCACCAGGACCTGTCCTCTCACGGGGAGGTTGCCGTTGAGACCACGGTTAACCTGCGTTTTTATGGCGTTAAGTGCCGTTGTAGTGCTATGTACTTTCCGGAAGCCATGTTGATGCTTCGCCGGGCTGCGACTAAAAATTCGGTACGGGGTCATTACCGTCAGCAATATAGTTCGACTTAAAAAAGGTAGCAAACAAGTTAGCCACATCAGGAGGAGCCTCTGCAACTTTATCGTCCAAGAAAACTGAGGTAGGTATACTCGAGCCAGACCGATTCGAATTGATATAGTTCCAAAAATATTTGGGATTAGATTTAATGTTTGACTCTGCATTTCGAATGTAGCTTTTATAAAGAAATGTATCTAAATGATTGAATTCCCTTAAATAATATTGATACATGAGAAAGAAATTGTGATTTTTAGTTAACTAAAACTTCTTATAACATGTATTTCTTAAGTTTTTAGGCTTTTTTAGATCTTTTGTGTGCCATGGTATTTTATAATATAAATTTTTATTTACAGGAATGTAAAAAAACATATAGCTAACAATTTCGATTTAAATGAGCCCGCGACATTGACATTTACACCTATACATTTCACACATACATATTATATCAAACACACGCATAAACCCAGTTGCCCGCGACATTGACATTTACACCTATACATTTCACACTTACATATTATATCAAACACACGCATAAACACACAAATATACATGTAATCATATGAAGAAACATTTTTGTGATCATCAAAGCGGGCGGACGTTTCCCCCAGCGATCATACCTTTAATTTAATAAAGTGTTTATATATTGAACTTCGAACTTCATTTTTTTTATTAAAAAAAGTTACGTGGAAAAGAGTGGTGAGTGGTGAGTGATTCCAGCGGTGACAAGTGCAGTGAGTAGCGCAGACTTGCAAATGGTCCTTCTGCGCCATAAAGACAGGCACCTAAACAAAAAAAAAAAGATCTAAAAGTGAAATAAAGCCTGTAAAGAAAGAAAATCAGAAAATATTTAAACTGTGCAAAATAAATCTAAGTAGACAAAACAAAAACAATATTCAGCATAAATCTGGTTCGGGCGCGAAAAAACAAAACAAAAACAACATTAAACTAAATAAAAAAACACATAAACGGGCGCGAAAAAATATACATACAAAAACTTATAGACACATGCATCTGTAAAAACAACACATAAAATAAAATTCGGGCGCGAAAAAATAAACACAACAAATAAACTAACAGAGAAGCAGATATAATACCCGGAGCGCAGGAAAGAAAGGAAAAGGACAAATTCAACGAGGGAAGAAGGAAGGAAAAAAAAGGGCAACTCATACGTGTATAAACATACATACATATGTACATACATATATTGGCCCAAATAAATCCACCCCCAAAAAATCCCTTGAAGCCATCAAAGTGAGTTGTATCTTTTCCACTTTATACCATCATTAAAAATTAAAAAGCGAACTGTTTGTAAATATTGGAATTTACCCCCTTAAGGCGTTAGCTAGTCTACATCTACAAGTAGCCAAGTGCAAAAACTGAATACAGGCCACTAACCTCCCTAAAATCCCACATATCTTTAAATGCCCCAACTAAAATACAGTTCGCTTAAAAACCAAAGCTTAATAGAAACAATTAAAAAATAATATTAAAACCCGCTTTGTGCTTATAATTCGTGTATTAAAATACACACAAACAATTTCAAGTCAAAACTTGCAAAATATTTCTGCAATACCCCTTCTGTTTGTATATTTAACAAACGGAAGCAGAATTGCAAAAACAAATAAGCACAAAGCATAATATTAGTAATTTAAATTAAAAACGCTTAGTCATTTACCAGAAAGTATCTCAATCTTCTGTGCGCCCAACATAAAACATATCTACATATATTATTATACATACACCCAAACATCAAATATTAAAAACTAAAATAAAAATATACTCAGAACAAAAAAAAAATACTAAAGCTTATTAGCATTATTGCTCCCGTTGTTTGCACCCACTAGCATATAACATACATATAAACATACACAGTAAAAATATAAGCATTAAATAATTGCATACTAAAATTCCTCACCCCCTATCATAGCTCGCGAAGAACTAGATAAATTCAATTGCTTACAATAGCCCCACAAACAAACATACATATATTAACTACGGTCATCCACAAACTCACTGCTAAACTACCTAAGCGAATAAGTACTTTGGCACCAACTGCACTAACAAGCAAACAAACATACATACATATGTACATACATACGTGTATACTCCTTGCTAGCAAGTGTTCTGCATTACTGCATTCTCGCTACCTTCGTTGGCGCTAAAATTTAAGCATATACATAAGTACATATATACGCACGTACATACATATATATTGAAAATACTTATTTGTAATTAGTTATACCCTCCACCTCATACACATATGTATATATGTATATAAAATTAAAATTTACAAATTGCGGAAAAATAAAAAGTGATAAAACTTAAAATTATTTGATATAAAATAAAACTAATAGAAACTATAGTTGCGAGAAAAATAAAAGCAACGAAGAAAAGTAGTATATTAACACAACTATTAGAAATAAAATCAAAGCGGTTTCCAATTATATACATATCTATACATACATAAATATATACAAAGCGGTTAAAAAATATACATAAAGCGCGGCGGTACTAAATCAACTCAAATACTTTGGTATACAAAAAAACAAAAAATCAGCTATACAAAAAATTAATAATTTGTATTTTAATTTGCTGCTTAATGCCACTTCATAAATCCCCGCTAAAAGAAATAAAAACACCTCAGTTTTTAGAACTACCGACAATGGCCGATAACGATAAGCATCAAAGCACACCTGCAGAAGCTACACGCTCAAAACAGGGTGCAAAGCAAAAAAAGATAAAAGATTTTTCCGCCACAAAATTTATTTCAGAGAGTGACAGTTTAATAAGATACTGCACTCGATTTTCCTCAACCCCAATCCAAGACAATTCAGAATCCGTTCTGGAAATAAAAAACAAAAGTCTTGACAACTTTTGGACACGACTCCAGTCTGCATATGACGCAATTATTGAAACAGATGATTCAGATATGCCAGAAAATTTTAAATCTTCGGCTTATGCAAAATATGAAAACTGCTTAGACCAATATGAAGAAACAAAGGCTATGATGTCCGATCAATTAAAGTTACTAAAGCCTATTGCACCTACTCCACCCCCGCGAGTAGAGCTGCCCCCAACCCTAATACGAGAAGAAAATTCAGGCATATACCTCAAAGTGCCATCGTGTGATACAGAAGTATTTCATGGAGGTTATGAACAATGGCCGTCCTTCCGGGACATGTTTACAGCCGTGTACATAAACCATCCAAAATTATCTCAAGCGCAAAAACTGTATCACCTCAGATATAAAACGAAAGGTCAAGCAGGCGCTATAGTAAAACAGTTCGCCCTCAATGATGACAATTTAAATCTGGCTTGGGAAGCATTAAAATCTCGGTATGAAAATGAACGAGTATTGGTTGACAACCAAGTAACGATTCTTATGAACTTGCCAAAAATACAAAAAGAAACAGCTGAAGAATTTTTAAAATTACAATCCACTGTAACAAATTGTTTGTCAGTTCTCTCGACACAACACATTCCCACTGATAGCTGGGACCACATTCTGGTAAATATATGCGCTGCCACTTTACCAGAAAAATCGTTACTCTTATGGGAGCAATCGCTCTCATCCCGAAAAAGATGCCCAACGTGGCAACAAATGAAAGACTTCCTCACTACCCAATTCGAAATCGCAGAAAGAGTAGATAAAAAAATTATCTAAGCCAAAAAATTTACAACAAGACTTCAATAGAAGCTTCCCTAAATCCCAAACCAGTAACAATAATTTTCACAACAGGAGTTTCAATAAGACTCAATCGTTCATTTCCGAACAACACAAATATTTGTCATGCGAACTGTGCAAAGAAGCTCACAAATTAAAATCTTGCGAGAGGTTTAAGAAACTTTCAACACATGAAAGAAATAACTTTGCCAAATCCAACAGGCTTTGTACTTATTGCTTATCACATTCTCACACACTCAAAGGTTGTGAAAGCAAATTCCCCCAGAGCAATAGTACAAATATAAAGAGAACCACGGGTCTTCTTGCCACAACAAGACCCGAAAACCCCGAAATCCAAAATCCCGCAAATTCTCTCGAGGAACCATGCTGCTCAAACGCAGCTAGAATACAAACGCTTCATTCTGAGAATGCAAGCAAAATGTTACTACCCACTGCCGTAATCTCCCTCGAACATAGGGGAGAAATATTTAAGCTAAGGGCCTTAATATATCAAGGATCCCAACGATCGTTTATTTCATCTAAGGCCCAAAACAGATTGAAACTGCCGATTAAACAAGCCAATTTTGAAATTTCGGGAATGGGCGGAAGAGTAGTCCAAAACTCAAGTAAAATCTGCTCCATTACCCTAATTTCCCCCAAAGCGGACAAAAGAATACAAGCTCAAGCTATAGTTCTGCCGCAACTCACAAATATGCTTCCAAGCTATCACATAAATAGCAAACTTTGGCAAAAGTTTTCACATCTGAAGTTAGCTGACCCTAATTGTCACACCCCCGCGCAAATCGATATTTTATTAGGCAGCGACCTAATCCCCCAAATATTACTAGAAGGTGTTGAGAAAATTACCAACACCTTATTAGCTCAAAACACCATCTTCGGATGGATTCTAAGTGGCAAAGTAGCAGAAAGAATCTCCACTTTCACAACACAAGTGGAAGAGGTCTTAAACGAATATCTAAATTCGCAATTGAGAAAATTTTGGGAGTTAAGAAATCTTTCCCCCAACCCCAATGCAGTACCGCAAAATAAGTATTGTAAAGATGTGTATAAAACCACAAATAACCAATCTAAAACCGGTGGGTACGTCGTTCGACTACCCCGCAAACCTCAACTCAATTGCGCCCTAGCCGTTCGGAGAATACATGAATTGGAAAAAGATAAAAAATCAAAGATACCTCTAACAACCCCAGTGTTAAAAACACGAACACATGCTATACAAACCCTCACCTCAGAAAGGCCCCCCGTACAAAAGACTACAAATACCAACCCCGCAATATAAAAAAATATTGATAAAGAACATTTGTTAGCCACAAATCGCTCAAAATTAAAAAAAAAGTACCCCGAAAACGTTGGGAGTTCAGTTAAATGCAAATCCTTATGGCGGTTGCAAAACTTTTCGGCCCGCAGGAAGGCTTGCGCCAATTATGACATAAGCCAAAATCCCAATACCACCCCGATTGGTGGAATAGTCCCAATTTCCAAACAATTGGCACACTATTATGGAGATACAAATTCTCCAAAAGGAAATTATTCCCCTGCAAGCAAAGTCGAACTCCACGGCTTTTGCAACACTTCTTAAAAGGAGTATTCTGCAGCTGTATATGCGCGCACTCAACACAAAAACAATCATAAATTCACGTTCGAGGAATTTACAACATTATTAGCTCGAATCGAAGCCGTTCTAAACTCACGGCCCCTCTCCACACTCTCGCAAGATCCCTCCGATTTTACAGCAGTCACTCCTGGCCATTTTCTCAGAGGCGCGCCACTTCTGGCCATCCCCGAGCCAGAAACGCAGTCGCTTTCACTAATAAATAGATGGGAACGAATTAAAGTTCTCCATCGTGAATTCAGTCGTCGATGGAAGGACGAATATTTTAAAGACCTCCTTAAAAGATATCGATGGAAAAATGCTCAAGAAGCCCCTAAAATTGGAAAATGCGTCCTTATTCACGACGAATGCCTCCCCCCTACCGAATGGCGACTCGGTCGCATAGAAAAGGTTCATCTCGGCTCTGACGGACATATTAGAGTAGTTGACCTACGTACCCAAAACGGCAAGCTTACTCGACCGCTGGTTAAACTCTGTTTCCTACCTAACGCTAGTAATATCGATACCGAATATTGCGATAATTCACCGCATTAAACCGCTAAAATAAAATATAAACCACAGCATAACAATTAAACGGTTGGCCAGAAGGAAATCACGAACTCCGCACTCTGATACCCACTTCCAAAAACTGCATGTGATTTTTAGCACTCTCTCTTCTCCCATAGAGATTAACATGGACACCGAAATGCAAGTAGTTGCCCCCACCGCAGCGCCCCGTTCGGCAATTACTGTGCCACGCAATGCTGAAACTCCGGCACGCACCGCCCACAGCAGCGAACTGCCTACCGCAGCACCCCGGACCGCCCTCACTCCAGCCGCTGCACCTCGACGCGTCACCCCGACGGATGTAGCCGCACTGGCTGCAGCCCCCATCGCAACAGCAACAACAACGGCGAGATTGCCCGGCATCCGATGTCCCCTCTGCCGACGCCCTCATCCGCTACGCCTGTGTGCTATTTTTAAGGGCATGCAGCCAGCGCAGCGACTTCTGCCTGAACTGCTTGGCGCGGTCGCATGCCACCAGAGCGTGCACCTCCGAGGTGACGTGCCGTTTGTGTGACAGGCCGCACCACACGTTGCTACACCGCTCCAGCCGACATGTAGCACTAGAGCGCCTCATTCCGCGCAACAATGCCTGGCAAAGACCGCAACCAACCTACCCTCCGCGACCGCGAACGCAACCACTCGAGCACCACCATCGTAACTGGCGCCAACCAGCATCCACCTCAGACTCGCAACACTGCCATCGCAGTCGTCGCCCAGCCGGGCTCAGCAGCGTCGTAGCGACGCTCCAGGAATAACAACGCTTGCTAGGTTGAAACTTCGCCTAAGGGGGCCGGGATGGCTAAATGAGCCGCTTGGCAACCCAGTTGCCCGCGACATTGACATTTACACCTATACATTTCACACTTACATATTATATCACACACGCATAAACACACAAATATACATGTAAATATATGAAGACACATTTTTGCGATCATCAAAGCGGACGGACGTTTCCCCCAGCGATTATACCTTTAATTTAATAAAGTGTTTATATATTGAACTTCGAACTTCATTTTTTTAATTGAAAAAAGTTATGTAGAAAAGAGTGGTGAGTGATTCCAGCGGTGACAAGTGCAGTGAGTAGCGCAGACTTGATTTAATGTTTGACTCTGCATTTCGAATGTAGTTTTTATAAAGAAATTTATCTAAATGATTGAATTCCCTTAAATAATATTGATACATGAGAAAGAAATTGAGATTTTTAGGTAACTTAAACTTTATATAACATGTATTTCTTAATTTTTTAAGCTTTTTTAGATCTTTTGTGTGCTATGGTATTTTATAACATAAATTTTTATTTACAGGAATGTTTGAAAAACATATAGCTAACAATTTCGATTTAAAGATAGAATAACACTCCGAAATTTTTAAATCAGATAGCAAATCTTCCCAGTTCACATCAATTAAAGAGTTGTTTAATTGGGAATAATCACATTGCCGGTAGTTAAATGCAAGTTTTTTATTAGGCTTACTAGTAGAGAAGTCATAAAATTCTACTTTTAGAACCAAAGGCATGTGATGTTTATCTGTAGGCGAAAATGGTGAAGAACATTTCGAGATAACCGAATTTATACTATCACTAACAAAGACAAGATCTAGGATTCTATTGAGATTATTTTTAAAATAGGTAATTTGTAACAAACTTGACCTAAGATATTGTTTATTGAGTACGATTCAATCGCAGTAGTTACATTGGTTGGTATAAGATAAAATTTCATAAGGTTCTTAGACCAATTAATATTCGGAAGATTTAAGTCGCCAAAGACACAGATATGGTTATTTTCCAATTGGTTAACTAAGTATACAATATTATCTAATGATATGAGCTTTGTAAATATCATAGCTACTGTTTGGCAGGATGTACGACGCCATTAAATATACGGAGCCATATCCTTGGGAGCCTTTAATACACACACACAATTGATCAAGCACGGTGTCATCGTTGTTTAGTGAGACAGGGTATGCACGTAGATTACGACGGACCGCAATAAGAACACCGCCACCCAACGAACAGCCCGTAGCTTTCATATCACGATCCTTTCGAAATACATGGAATAAATTCATATCAAAATATTCGTTGTCAAAGGAATTGTTATTTAGCCACGTCTCCACAAAGATTACAACGTCACAATCCGTATTCCCACTCCCCATTATAATGGTTTTAGACTTCGTTCTTATGCCACCGGTGTTTTGAAAAATAGATCTTCAAATTCTTTAATTTTGAAGTTGACTCGTTGGCTGAGGGTATTCTTGATTGTTGGGAGGATCTCCCCGTTGGGCAGGTTCCAAAATCCTATCGAGTAGTGATGGAGAAATACCCAGTTTAAAATTAATCCTCTTTAAAGAAGAATTGATGGGATTCTGCACATTAAATCCTCAACCCAAACTGATGTAGATGGGCTTTCCTCTATTCTTTTAAAAAATTGTTCTGCATTTGCGTATTCAATTTTATTAATATTCAGCAAATCTCTTGAATCTGGTGTATTCATTGATGATTGGAAAGTTTCATATGTTTCACCGAGATGTAAAAGTTAAACAATAGTGGGGATACGACGCCACCCTGTGGTACTCCCTGTTTAACTGTTCTCGCTTTTGACACTGCGTCACGATAGCATTCCGACACCTGAGGACCATACAGATAGTTCGCGGTCCTTCGTCTCAACGCTGCTGGAAGAGGCGAGGCCTCCACGTCCTTCAACAAGGTTGAGTGGCTGACTGTGTCGAAGGCTTTCGACAGGTCCTGGGCCACCAGGACTGTCCTCTCACGGGGCGGTTGCTGTTAAGACCGCGGTTAACCTGCGTATTTATGGCATTAAGTGCCGTTGTAGTGCTATGGACTTTCCGGAAGCCATGTTGATGCTACGCCGGGCTGAGGTGGTGGTTAAAATGTGTCAGTAGCAGCGCCTTAAGTGTCTTGACCACTGGAGAAAGCAGGGAGATCGGCCGATAGGATTCACCCTGACCGGCCGGTTTCCCTGGCTTCAACAGTGGTATCACCCTGCCCATCTTCCAGAGATCTGGAATGACCAGGTTGGATTAGGACAAGTTGAGGACCCTGGTGAGATATGCTACTCCCACAGATTCCAATTTTTTCAACATCAACATGCTTAACCCGTCAGGGCCAATGGATTTGGTGGCTTTCGCCTTCCCGATAGTTAGACGTACGCGTGCAAGCACACTAATAACAAACCGCTCATTTATTGGAAGTATGTACTTGGTGTTTATATATTAGTAATTGCGTGTATATAAGATTGTGAAATCACTGTTATATGTAGATATGTAACTGAGCATGTAAGAGCTGAGTTAAAATGCGGGACGGCCGTCCAGGCCGGTGGCTGTAAACGTACTGACTACCTGCATATATTACACTCCTTAACACCCAGGTGCTGAAAAGAATTTTGTGGGCTGTCGGTTGCGGTAAGATCTACGAGGGGTTGTCACTGTTGGTGCGGGCGAAGGAACAGTCTGCGACGCATTTTCTTCTTCTTTTGGGGGTGAAGATAAGTGATCACTGCTAGCGCCTTCAGCTACCGTTTCTTCGGTTGGTCCCCGAACGCTAGGTTTTACTACTTTGTCGTTGTTAGGGCTGTGGCCTCTGTTTCACAGGAGGGTAACTGGTGGTCTGGGGATGACGGCAAGTGGCTGGATATGACGCTGGCACGGCGGTAGCTGCACAGCACAATGGCGGCGGTGCTGCTGGATGGCTGGTGATCGACGATTGTGAAACGGAACGATAGTTGCGACGTTGAAGTTGCAACAGAAGCGCTGCTACCGGAAGATTTAAACAACCGACACCTTTTTCGCGACAAACTCTTTTCCGTGGAAATAACTAACACCTTTTCGCGACAAACGCTTTTCCGTGGAAATAACTAACACCTTGCATGTTTAAATGCAATTTATCTTTATTAAAAGTAGTTCACAAAATGTGGTAAAATCGTAGCGCACAAATTACAAAGGTATTTTAGCAGAGCGGCGCGAATTTAGCCAAAAATTTATATATTTATATATGTATATGTAAGCGAAAAAACAAAGCGGTAGAATTCAATCGTTCTGACAAACTTCTCAAAAAAAACTTCTGGCTACCGAATATAAATATGTGCAGCTGACATCTGTCAACCTGCAGAGTGGGTGATGCCAATACTTCACAAGTTCGATAACTGTTATACAATAGAACAATTTGCGCAAACTTACATTAGGATTAATACAATTCAATAATTTGAAATACAATTCAAATAATACCGTGCAAAAGCGTAAGGTTAGGTCATAACTAGGTAAACTCATGACTAATTCAATAAATGATGTAATATAGCAAAGGCGAAATACGTATTAGCTGCCATATAAAAGATTAAACAGTTTAATCGGTGACAGACGCTTAAACAGTCGTGTACGAATATATTCCCACCTTCGGATGAAGAAGCCTCTCGACTGCGTAGCTGATCTTGATGCCGTCTAACTACTCTAGAATCATGTAGTAGAATACTATAGGAAATAGGTCCAGTTTGGTTTCGGTCCTTCAGAATAGTTACGAACCCAAACTGAGCTACCTGTAAGCGATAGGTTTTTCGGAGCCGTCTGCGAACTTGTGGCTGAGCACTGCTCCTAGTCCGCATGGCGATGCATCACATGTTAATACAATCGGTAGCTTTTCATCATAGTGTACCAATACTTTGTCTGAAGCGATAAGTTTCTTAAGCGACTTAAATGCCTTTTCGTGTTTGTGTTCCCAACACCAGTCTTTATTTTTGTCTAGTAACCGATGAAGTGGTTCTGCTTTGTGGGGTAAAAATGTGTTATAAAAATTAATTAACCTTAAAAAAGCTCGTAACTGCTTTTTGTCTTTAGGCGATGGTGCTTCATGAACTGCCTTAACCTTTTCCGCTGAAGGGCGAACACCAAGAGCATCGAGTTTGAACCCCAAGAAATCCACTGCTGGTACAACAAACTTGCATTTGTCCTTACGTAAACGTAGTCCTGCTTCATCGAAACGGGAAAATAGTTGTTCCAGTTTTTTTGCCAGTTCGTCCTCGCACTCACCCATAACCACTATATCGTCGAAATATGCTAGCACTCCAGGGACATTTCTCAAGACACTTTCAATGCAGCTTTGGAAAATTCCTTGTGCTGATGAGATCCCGAATTGAAGCCTAGTTACCTTAAATGCACCCTTATGCGTGGATATCGTTCGGAGCAGTGCTGAGCGTTTGTCCACCACCAACTATTGGTAAGCTTGTGCTAAATCAATTTTCGCATACATTGATATGCCTTCAATTGATGCTAAAAGCGTGCCAATCGCTTGTATTTGAAAACAGTGTGGTTTGATAACTCGATTTAAAGTTGATTTGTAGTCACCGCATATACGAACGGAACCATCACGCTTAACTACAGGAACGATTGGAGTTGCCAAATCTGAGTAATCAACTGCCTGCAAAATTCCTTGCTCACATAAACGATCGATTTCTTCTTCTCCTGATTGGTAACTCTGTATATCGACCGAGTTCGAATGAGAATAAGCGATCAAACTTAGGAAGGACTGACTTTAAGCTTACGCTGTTGTTGACAGTGAAAACGCCTTCGATGCGTATTCCCAACGCTTCGAACAAGTTATAACCAACGAGATTTGAACGACCACCTTTTGCAATGATCAGCGGCAGATGATCGATTTTGCGATTATTTTCTTTGTTGTCTTTTTGTTGGTAATCGTTTAAAGCTAAGTCGCATTTGGCCAATTTCGGTGACTTTCGTTACCAACGAACCAGAATCAACTTCAAACATACTCTTGTGACCATTAATCGCCGAGATTGATTTCTTCTGATTAACCAGAGGCCTAATTTGGTAAACTGAAGCTCGATATGATGATTCAGTTTTTCCGACACTACGTGGTGTTTTAGTTGAGCCCTTCTTAAAGTTGAAACTGGAGGATTTTTGACATACATATGTACACGCTGCAGATAACCCTTGAGAACGCAATGTTGGCAAATAGTTTCCATGTGAGCCATTGCTCCCGTGCATGTGGACCCCGCAGCCAGCGCATGTAATTTCTTGGTTGCTATTGTTGTTGGAATTATGTTGCCGATGACGAACAGAGCTTGACGTGACTGCGTGTACTTGTTCGCCTGATTGTCGGATAGACATTGCATTCACGGCTGCTGCTTCGCTCGATAATGCCCGATCGATCACCTTCTGCACTGTCAGTTCCTTTGAAGCCAGTAGAAGTTTCTGCAACCCTTCGCTTCGTTTGTGGAAGTGATAAACGCAGCAGTTTCAGAGGCGCGCGGATAGAAATGGTCAGTTAATATTTTTTCCATTTCTGACAAATTTAATTCACCCACCTGTTTTGGGGATGTCAATGACGTCAAGAGGTCGTATAATGGTGGCCCAATGAAGAAAAACGGCCTTTTTACGTCCTTCTTCTTGCACTTCATTGGCAAGCAGAAATAAATTAAAACGCTCCATATATGTACGTTGACCACTTATTGGGATGGTTTAGATCAAACGGCTCTAAGTTCCCAGCTCCAGAAATTTTTACAACTCTAGAATGTTCGGCGATTGATGGATTTGCTATTTTTGTAGCAGCGGCTCTGTTAGTTGTCGACTCTTCAATTTTATGCGTTCGGAGCTCATATACGTTCGATAATGTGTAAGCACTACTCACACTTGACTATCGTTAACTAAATCTTGCGAGTTTAATCTGAAGCTGACACACAATATGTAACTGTGTACCTTCCAATTTAACTGTGTTTGAGATCACGCGTTCTTTACGTTTTGTCTGATCCCATCTTCGTCGCCAGTTTTATGTACGCGTGCAAGCACACCAATAACAAACCGCGCATTTATTGGAAGTATGTACTTGTTATATGTAGATATGTAATTTAGCATATAAGAGCTGAGTTAATATGCGGGACGGCCGTCCAGGTCGGTGGCTGTTAACGGACTGACTACCTGCATACCAGGATGCAGAATACCTGCGTTATTATAGTGAGTTTAAAGTACTCAGTAAAAATCTCCGTAAAAACTATGTTCGTAAGTTTGAGTCTGACATCAAATTTAATACTAAGTCTTTTTGGCGATATGTTAATTTCATGAAGTCATGCTCGAGCATTTCCTCGAAAGTTTTTTATAATGCAAATCATGCTGACTTTTCTTTGGAGGCGGATAACATTTTTTGCAGATTTCTTAAGCTCTAGCTTTGAACATGATCAGGATCTAGCTAATAACTTTATTCCTGCTGATAGTACTGATTCTCCAATTAATTTTGGTGCTCTTCCTTTTACGCTCGATGATGTGATTGATGGGATTCTGCTCAGAAAATCCTCAACCCAAACTGATGTAGATGGGCTTTCCTCTATTCTTTTAAAAAAATGTTCTGCATTTGCGTATCCAATTTTATTAATCTTCAACAAATCTCTTGAATCTGGTGTATTCATTGATGATTGGAAAGTTTCATATATTTCACCTATTTTCAAGCTTTAAGCACTCTCAATTTCTACTGTATGCTGATGATTTGAAAGTATTCACGACTATTTCAAATAATTTAGATTCGCTTAAGATCCAGTCGGATCTTGATAATCTTGCTTTCTGGTGTAAGAAAACCAACTACATTTAAATATAAAAAAATGTTTTCATGTGTCAAATCCCGCTCCCTTATCCCTACGTCATATTATATTAGTGGCACTCAGTTAGGTACAAGGGGCAAAATATGCTATCTCGGTGTAGTTTTTGATTCGAAAATCTTATTTCAAAGCCATTTAAATTCCACCATTGCTAAATCATATTCTATGGTTGCTTTTATTCGCCGATTCAGTTCAGATTGTAGTGATCTTTACACCTTAAATCTGTTATTTACCCCTATTGTACGCTCTAAATTAGAATACGCCGTTTTCATTTGGAAGCCATACTTTGAACGTCATATAATAAGACTCGAAAGAATTCAAAAACCTTCGTCAGGTTTGTCTACGCTCCTTGCATTTTAGTAACCCTATTCCTTCTTATAGCGCTAGGTGTCAACTAATAAATTGAAAATCTCTAAACTCTAGAAGAACTATACTCTCCCTCACATTTGTCTTTGACATTATAAGAGGTACGATTGACTAACCATTTCTATTAGGACGCATTCATTTTAATATCCCTTTTCATAGAACGAGCTAGAACGCTGTATGCTGCGAATTCTCCTATTTTAGGAACTCTAACTGAATATAATAAAATTTTGAATTCCACTGTGCTGGCTTTTTATTTATCGAAAAGTAAATTTAAGGAATTGTTAAATGTATTAGTTAAGTATATTTTAATTGTATCTTACTTACATCACAATAACCTGTCCGCGTGGTCTCCAAATAAGTTTTCGATTCTGTCGTCACGTCTCGCCGGGTTGGACAGGAACCTCACGGTCGACCATAGTTTGCCCACTTCAGCCCTAAGGTCACAGAACTTCTGGTGCTCCTCCCACTTGTCCCGCTTATGTTTGTTCATCAGGCGTTGGATCTCCCCGTTCAGTTCCCTTGTGTGTCAATCGAGTTGACTATGGGAAGGTGGTCTGATGCAAACGATAGCATAGGCCGCCACGATATGCCATTTATCAGACCTGCATTAGCTGTTGTTCGATCTGGCGAGCTGCTGCAACTACCCACAATATTGGTTGGGGCGTCGTCATTCATTGTGCAGAATGTCGAATCGTCTATCTGCTCTGCCAATATGTTTCCACTACGATCATTTGGTACGCTTGAAAACCAAAGATCGTGGTGCACATTAAAGACTCCGACTACCAATCGGTTTTCTCCTCTGAGGAGCGCACCTATGTCAGGGTGATATCCAGCCGGGCAGCAGGAGACAGGTGGTATATATGTATATGTTAAAAATTTCGAGCTCGACATCGCCTGACCGGATAGCTTAGGTCGATGTCTTCTTCGATAAGACGATACTGCACTGTGTTGTGCAATATGACTCCTTGCGAAGTATGTTGAAACTCGTTAGAGTTGAGCTGCGGCGTAACTTCGTCTCTGGGACCGCAGTTATTAACAGTCTGTGCCGAGCCATGAAGGCAAAAACCGCTGAGACCTTGCCCGAGAGTCCGTTGCAGTTCAGCTGTAGACGTCTCGTCTGTCTCGGTGGGGTCGTCGCGTTAGGGTGGTAAGGGACTGGATCTGGGAGCCACCCCGCCCCGGCTGCGCTTGCCACTGCAGTTGTTGAGACCCAGCAGTGTGTTTGTTCGGTGTCATTGGTGACGACTGCGGTAGTGTATTGCGACAGCAGGGAGCGGTGTAGCTCACAGACCAGTCCTTAGTAGTGCCGACGCCAGAGCACGACCGGAAGTGACACCAGCTCTGGCAGGCATTTCTTTTGAAAGTGTAGGCATTCCTGATCCCGCACACATAACAGAAAGTGGGTGTGACCAGCAGTACCCGGCTGTTGCCACTATTACACCTCACCGAATGGAATTCGGATGGAGCCTTTTATGGCAAATGCAGCAGAAATAGGTTTGTGGGCCAGGGTTACGCTCGACGCCCACCCCGCCAAGAAGATTGGAGAGAAAACCTGCTGCGAGGTGTTGCACCCAGGGGGAAAAAATATTGGAAGTGTCCGACAACCTATGTGGGGTTAGGTCGCCGAAACAACAGACATTGGTGGGGTAAAACCCTAGTCACTTCGGTACGTAGAACCGTCTGTTTTGGAAGCTCGTCGCTATGCTCGGTCCACAAAGCGCTTTGCCTAAGTCGACAAAAGCGCATTGGCTTGCATTAGCGTGTAATGACATTGCTGACAAGAATACGACACGTTGATGCACTATGCCATTTACTTTTACAGTTTAAGCATGTATGTTGTTGTTTGATGGCGGACAGCTAAGCTTTTGAATCGAGTTTGCTAAACTTCGCACAAGTGTCGATTAGGGGCACACCTTCAACATAGGCGCTAGTCAGTGCCTTAAATATGCACAAAGTACCGAATTCAACGATGAGATAAGGTAAGACCATTGCAAAGTCTAGAAAACTATATTTTCTAAATACTTACTTAGACCCAGAAAGAATAAGTAGAAGTCGAGGTCGTGCATAGCATCTTAAAAATTACAACGACGCTATAGTTTTAACATTAATCAAATCATGTTCCTGAAAGTGCGATGGATGCATGAGAGCCTTTATCATCTAATACACGAGTTAATTATCAACCGATTTTTTGCAGGGGAATACTTTAGCAATGCTGGATAACCGATTTTAAGCGAATAAAGTTTGTAATTATTTTTTTTTTTAGCTTTTAAACAAAGGTTGGACAAACGAAAATTTTTGGTTTACAAACATGGACAAACGGTGGACAACCTCACGATATATCGTGAGCTATCGTTCAGGATAATAGCCACAAATCATTTGGATCACCTTGCAATTCAGAAACTTATGATAGCAAAACTAGGCAATACAGTTTAGTATATGGCCCGTCTAGAGACATTGTTTTAGAAGCAATACGAAAAATATAGTTGTTTTAACATACATACATATGTATATCAAAGCCCTCTTTGCTCAGCATATAGATCTCACTACTTACTACTTATTTTATTTGTCAAAGCATATGTATATAAAAAATACTGTTTAAAGTTTTTCGAACTAGTTAATGCTCTCCATCTTTTTATATTCATGCAGTGACGTTTGTACGTTTAAGAAATATGAAGAACAAAGTGGTGAATACAATGGAAAGTTTCAATCCTTCAACGCCGATGGGAGCATTTTTAGATATATTAAATATAACAATGAATGCAATGAAATCATTAATATCAAAAATACTTGTATAAAGAGAGTTGAAAATAAATATTCACATCGTGTTTGTCTGTATAAATTATATTGTTTTCATAAATGTCTCCTTGAAATAAAACTAACTTATGTAAACAAATTTTACTTTATTTTAGACTTTAAGAAAAGGACAGTTCTACGTCATAAAATTTAAAAAAAGAAATGTAAAAACTATTTAATCCTTTTGGAATATTTAGACATTCAAATTCCATAAACGCAGGAATAAACGCCAAAAATGAAGTTACGATGTCGAATGGAGTGAGGACTTTGAAAGGTGAGATCATATATTGTTCCTTTTCGCAAAGATCGTAGAAATTGAGATTGATTTTTGTCGAACTTCTCTACTTTTCCACAACCTTATCATGACAAGTATATAATACCCGCTTGTTTACTGACGCATCGTGAGCTGTTTTGCGCTTATCCGAAGCGGTTATGAAAAGTAAATGCGCACAATATTTCGCTAACCAGAACAATATGTTGCACCCTAATATGCTAAGGCTGACGGAAACCCTCAATCATTATCGTCAAGCTCAACTAGCGAGAGGTCTAGGAAACGAGCAGTTTCAATAGGGTTGAATCATAGGGAGAGGGGTGTCAGTTGAGTAGGTTTGGCCGGGCATGTGAATAGGTGAATAGGTGATTGGGGTCGTGTTGGGACTCTTCACATGCCGGGCAAGTGTTGGGGGTGTCGGGGTTGATCCTGGATAGGTAGGAGTTTAACCTGCTACAATATCCAGATCTAAGTTGAGCCAGAGTAACGCGGGACTCACGAGGCAGTTGAAGCTCCTCAGCTGCTACAAGTGCCCCGAACGGTGGCACCCCAGCAGAAACTGCTTTGAGATAATTAAGTTATGCTCCCGGCCTGGAAGCACGTTAGTCTCATGGTAGAGGTGTTCCACAGGAGTTATCAGGAGACATCCAGTCGCTGTCCGGAGTGCGGCGTTTTGACAAGTCTCAAGTCTTGTCCACTGGGTCCTGCTAGTTTAAAACCGACCAGCCCATCGGCATGTATGTTGCCAACAACGTTTCTTTGTCTTTGCCCCTAGTGCTGCCGGCGAGCAATTTGAGGACCTTGTTGCGGCTCTGTACTTTATTGACGACTATCTGCTCTGAGAAGGAGACCAGTCTGTCAAAAGTGACCCCCAGAATCTTCGGGTGGTTAACCGTCGGAAAGGGGTACCCTAGATATGGATGCCGAGGTTCAGCCCGACCTCCTTCGTCCAAGATGTGAATGAGGTCGCCGTGGACTTAGCAGCGGAAAGTAACAGGTTTCCTTCAGTGAAGTATTGAGCTAGTTCAGGGAGGTAGCTGTTCACTTTTGAACACAAGTCATCAACTCCATTGCCGGTAGACAATATCGTGCAGTATTCGGCATACGAGATCAGTGTGACTCCCTCTGGCGGGGAGGGGAAGTTAAACAATAGTGGGGATAGGACGCCACCCTGTGGTACCCCCTGTTTAACTGTTCTCGCTTTTGACACTGCGTTACGAAAGCATACCGACGCCTGACGACCACACAGATAGTTCGAGGTCCATCGTCTCAACGCTGCTGGGAGTAGTGAGGCCTCCACGTCCTTCAACAAGGTTGAGTGCCTGACTGTGTCGAAGGCTTTCGACAGGTCCTGGGCTACAAAGACTATCCTCTCACGGGGGCGGTTGCCGTTAAGACCGCGGTTTACCTGCGTGTTTATGGCGTTAAGTGCCGTTGTAGTGCTACGCACTTTCCGGAAGCCATGTTGATGCTTCGCCGGGCTGAGGTGGTGGTTAAAATACGGGAGCAGGAGATGATGGGTTTCTGTGCGAAAATAGTGATACTAGTGGTCTGTGGTCAGTGACTACGATGAATTTTCTGCCATAGAGATATGTCCTAAAGTAATTAATTCCCCAATGGATTGCTAATAATTCTTTTTCTATAATTGGTTTGTTAATATCGTGTTTTTGCAACGATTTACTTGCGTATGATATTGGTAAATCATGACCTATTTCATCTTGTGATAAAATAGCTCCTAAAGCAAAGGCAGATGCGTTCGTTGTGAGAAGTTTGTCAAAGTCTGGATATTGTAATATCGGAGGGCTAATTAGCTTCTGTTTTAAATTATTGAATGCTTTTTCGCATTCTTCTGACCAAATAAAAGGGTTTCCTTTTTTCAATAATGAATTTAAACATTTTACGATTTGAGCAAAATTTGGTATGAAACGTCTATAATAATTACAAAATGCTATAAATCTTCTTGTTTCATCTGGATTTGTTGGTTTTGGGTAATTGCGTACTTCTTCGCATTTAGCTGGGTCGGTTTTGATTCCTTTGTCTGTTATTAAATGTCCTAAGTAAATTACTTCTGATTTAAGGAATTGACATTTGCTTGCATTTAATTTGAGGTTGTAGTATTTGAGTCTTTCAAAAACTTTTAAGAGGTTATTATTGTGATGTTTTAATGAACATCCAAAAATAATAATATCGTCTACGTAGAGGAATGCTTCTGATTTTAAACCACTAAGTGCAATTGTTAACATTCTTTGAAAACTGTTTGAGGCAATTTTTAATCCAAATGGCAGACGTTTAAATTGATAATGTCCGTCTTGTGTAGAAAAAGCTGTTGGTGGTCTTGAATCGTTTAGCAGAGGTATTTGGTGAAAAGAACTTGTCATGTCTAAAGTTGTGAAGTATTTAGCTCTTCCTAAAACGTCTAATACATCCTCTAATCTTGTTAACGGAAATTTATCGTTTACTATTTTGTCGTTTAATTTTCTGTAGTCAACTACTAAACGCCATTTCTTTTTGTTGTTTTCACTCTTCTTAGGTACTAGAAGTAGTGGAGAATTGTATGGACTGACAGAAGGTTCAATGATGCCGTTGTCAATCATTCCCTGTACTTCTTCTTGTTGTGTTTGTGGTAGTCTGTAGTTTTTAATGTATACCGGTGAGTTGTCAGTTAAATTGAGTTTTTGCTTATAGAAATTATTTACAGAAAGTTTTTCTCCTTCCAAGTGAAAAATAGATTGATATTTGTGAAAAATTTCTGTTAATTCTGTTTCTAGGTTTTTCAAATTTAATTCTTTCATTAATCTATTAAAGCGTTCATTGTTGTATGTGTTTGTTTGGTTATGTGTATTTAGTATATTGTAATTAGCTAATTTTTCCGTTAGAGGTTTTATTTCTTTAATATTGACTGTGTGACTATTAACGTTGATTAGTTTTACGTGACAAATTCCTTTGGCTGATGCAATGGAGTTTGCTAAAAATACTCCTTTCTCTATTTCTTGGTTGAAAATAACGCTGTCTTCTTGTATATTTAATTTTATAGGTAGAATAACTTCTGTTCTAGGTGGTAGTTCTATACTTTTCTTTAAAGGTAATTTCGTGTCTATTGGTAAAATGTATTCTTTGTTTTTGAGGTTTATCGTTATTGTGAATGTTTCATAGCCAATTTTACAAAGGTAGTTTACTAAAAAGTCTCTTCCTAGGATTCCATCTGTTGCAATTGGAAAGACATTATCTACTAGCTGGAAGTTGATGGTTGCTTTGTTTTTATCTATCAGAAAATTAACATATGATGCACCTAATGAGTAAATTGCTACATTTGTTATTCCTGTTAATTTACATTTGGTGTCAGTATCAAAGTCAAAATTGTTATTGAATGGGTTTTTGCAAATTGAAATATCTGCACCTGTGTCTATTAAGAATGTCATTTGTTTGTTGAATTCTATTCTAACGTTCATTTGGCGACCATTTCTGTCTTGGTAACTATTTTGCTGATTTCTGGGCAAAGATCTTTGATTGCTCCTATTGTAGTTATTTGTCTGTCTTTCATTTGAATAATTTCTCTGATTATTGTTATAGTTGTTAGGTCTCGAATTATTTGAGTTCCTATTTGTATTATAATTTTGGTAGTTATTACTTTGTCTCTGGTTAGTACTGTTTCTTGTATTATTATTAAATGTTCTGGTATTATTATAATTATTGTTATTATAATTGTTGTACCTGTTGCCATTATTATTCGTATATTGTTTGTGTGGGTTGTTGCGATAATTGGCGTTATTGTTGTTTCTATTATTGTCTCTGATGAACATAACATTTCTACTATTGTGTTGATTTCCTTGTTCTATTTCTAGAGCAAGTTCAACAGCAGTGTCAAAAGATTTAGGTAGTGCAGCAAATACTGTTTGTTTAATATGGTCATTTAGTCCGTTTTTAAATATTGTCAGACTGTATTGTTCATTGAGTTGAGTGATAAATGATTTTTGTTCAGTTGTTGAATTTGTTCCTAGCTGTCCTATTTGCAATACATTTAGTTCTGATATCAACTGTAATATTTTATTTTTGAAATTTGCTATGCTTAGATTTCTTTGGGTGAGATTGGCGAGTTGGTTTTGTATGTGGGGTATAGTTGTTGTGCATTTGTATTTATTTGTCAGTGAATTTTTTAGTTGCTCTAATGTTTGTGGTATTTGTATTGCAGTTACGTTTGTCTTCACCGTTTGACTCAGTTTCACGTAAATCACAAAATCTATTAGTGCTGTTTTGCCTGTTTCGGTTAGGCTGTTAAAGATTATTTCGATAATTTTTAGAAATGATTCCAAATCTTTGTGATTTCCGGAAAAGCTCGGAATAGCTTTCATAGCTGTTTGTAAACTAAACTCAGCCATTGTAGTTATCTGTTGGATGGACTCAATGTTAAAATTTTCAGTTGGGATTATTATTTGTGTGTTGATTGTATGTGGTATGTTTATATCTAAATTGTAATTAGCTAATATTTTAAGTAATTTGTCCCTATGTGACCAAAATACTCCTAGTCCAATTTCTTTATGTTCTTTGGTTAACCTAGTTTAGTATACTTCTAATGTTCTCTAGTGATGTTATTAATGTTCTTAAATGTTTATTTAGTGTTTCTTCTTTGACTTTTAATGTTTTATTTAAACATTTGTCGGATTTATTAAAATTTTCTTTTTCTACATCTATTTTTTCGATAATTTTAGACCAATGTTCCATAATTTTTTTAAACTTGGTCTTGTTTGATATTGTAGGTGATATTCTTTTTTAGCTTATTTCTATGTATATATTGAGTGTAGCTTAATGACAAAATCTGCCACTAATATTGTTGTTATTATAAGTTTATGTTTATGATCTTCTTCAACTGTTACCTCATTTATTACATTTGCTTTTGGATCGCTTATTTTAGATTCTTGGCCGCCCATATTGCTAACAATCTTATTTAGTAAAATTTAAATTTATTTTACTTTTTTTTTTTATATAATTATATGATATTTAGTGTAAATTTTTTATTTGTTGCAAAGCGATATCGTCAACTGATTGCGTCGACTCGAGTTCGGACAGCGACAACCAATCGGTGGGCTTCAAACTACTCGACACGGTATTGTCCTTGTTCTTGCCATGCCTGGGCGATGCGCTGGCGGCGGCCACAGGTAAAGCCACGAAATAGAAAATCTTTAGCGGATTCATGTTAATCGCGTTTGTAAGTCAGTATGCCATGAATACAATCTTATTAATTTTTGTGATTGGCAGTATCGGCATGGTCCCAGTAGTCTGGCAGTAAATGGTCCTAGTAGTTTGGCAGGATCGCCATGTGTTGGTCCTATATGTCTGTTTGTTTATGAAAATCCTCTTCTTTGTAAAGGCAGAGAGGATTCTGCCGTTCAATAGGCAGCCGTCAGATTGCCGAAATGCTTGAGAAATAAAATGCCAGTTTTTAGCTGTCAAAATAATTCTGATTTTATTTGGTAAAACTTAAGTCTATTTATACTAAAATGTAACTGAAAATCATTTCCATAACTCCACCTCTTTTTCCAATGATTTTAGTTTTCCGTTTTCCAATAATAGCGTAACCAATTAAAAGAGTGCATGCAGTTAGCTATGCATTATGTGTCACTGAAATATTCTGCTGTCGCAGCGATAGCGTTGCGCCAGTGCAGCGGTCAATGCGTTAAGCTATGTATTTGTTTACATTGCTGTATTGCACAGTCAGCGATTGTCATTTAATGTGGGTCACTACACTGGTATAACAATATAAGCCAAAATTCGAAATCAATATACGAATTCCTAAAACTCACCCCCAAAGAACTATCTAGAAAAGAGCAAACAACAATAATAAGACTGCGACTAGGGCACACAAGGTTAACTCATCAGCATCTAATAGTCAAAACCGTTAGTAACACCTGTAAATATTGCAACATCCATCAATCAACAGTGCCCCACATATTAGACGATTGCTCGCATTTTGCAGCCCACCGACTATCACTCCCTGACTCTTCCCCCACTGAACTTTTGAAGAACCCCACGATACAGAACCTAACAAAACTGATAAACTACCTGAAATACTCTAACATATACAACGAAATATAAAAAAGAGAATGAAAACACCACCCAAACATAATTTCCCACACATACATATACTCATAAATATACATATACATATGTACATTGTAATCATAACATATATAATAATAGCTTTATACTAAAAGTTAGCTTAAGGCCTTGGTAGCCATAGCTTTTAATTATATATATAATTATATATATATATTGTACTATAATTAATTATAGTCTCAATATCGTAAAAAAAACAAAAAAAAATAAAAAAAAAAAAAGTTTGTAATTGTAAAAAAGTTGAGGACCCTGGTGAGGTATGCTACTCCCGCAGAGCCCAACTTTTTCAGCATCAACATGCTTAACCCGTCAGGGCCAATGGATTTGGAGGCTTTCGCCTTCCTGATAGCTTCCTTCACCTCATTGCAATAGAGGACCATCGGTGCGTTAGGTTTTTGTTTGCGCAAACTTCTGGAGACTGACCGCTTGGTCCCGTCCGCCGAAGGATGCAGAATACCTGCGTTATTCTAGTGAGTTTAAAGTACTCAGTACAAATCACCATAAAAACTATGTTCGTAAGTTTGAATCTGACATCAAATTTAATCCAAAGTCTTTTTGGCAATATCTTAATTCCATGAAGTCACGCGCGAGCATTCCCTCGGAAGTTTTTTATAATGCAAATCATACTAACTCTTCTTTTGCAGATTTCTTTAGCTCTAACTTTGAACATGATCAGGATCTAGCTAATAACTTTATTCCTGCTGATAGTACTGATTCTCCAATTAATTTTGGTGCTCTTCCTTTTACGCTCGATGATGTGATTGATGGGATTCTGCTCAGAAAATCCTCAACCCAAACTGATGTAGATGGGCTTTCCTCTATTCTTTTAAAAAAATGTTCTGCATTTGCGTATCCAATTTTATTAATCTTCAACAAATCTCTTTAATCTGGTGTATTCATTGATGATTGGAAAGTTTCATATATTTCACCTATTTTCAAGCTTTAAGCACTCTCAATTTCTCCTGTATGCTGATGATTTGAAAGTATTCACGACTATTTCAAATAATTTGGATTCGCTTAAGATCCAGTCGGAACTTGATAATCTCTCTTTCTGGTGTAAGAAAAACCAACTACATTTAAATATAAAAAAAATGTTTTCATGTGTCATTGGCCAAATCCCGCTCCCTTATCCCTACGTCATACTATATTAGTGGCACTGAGTTAGGTACAGTGGGCGAAATATGCGATCTCGGTCTAGTTTTTGACTTGAAATTCTTATTTCAAAGCCATTTAAATTCCACCATTGCTAAATCATATTCTATGCTTGCTTTTATTCGATTCAGTTCAGATTTAAGTGATCCTTACACCATGAAACTGTTATTTACCTCACTTGTACGCTCTAAATTAGAATACGCTGTTTTTATTTGGAGGCCATACTTTGAACGCCATATAATGAGACTCGAAAGAATTCAAAAAACCTTTGTCAGGTTTGCTCTACGCTCTTTCCATTTTAGTAACCCTATTATTATAAGAGGTACGAATGACTGTCCATTTTTATTAGAAAGCATTAATTTTAATATCCATTCAAAAAGCCTTCGTGATCACGAGACTTTTTTCATAGAACGAGCTAGAACGCTGTATGCTGCGAATTCTCCTATTTTAAGAACTCTAACTGAATATAATAAAATTTTGAATTCCACTGTGCCGGCTTTTTATTTATCGAAAAGTAAATTTAAGTAATTGTTAAATGTATTAGTTAAGTAATTTTTAATTGTATCTTACTTACATCACAATAGTCTGTACGAAACTTTTATGTTCTCTAAATTATCTACGTTAAATAAATAAATTGTCGGCTAAAGTAGCTCGCGCATCGCTTCGTGTCCGCGTGGTCTCCAAAGGAAATTACGATTCTGTCGTCACGTCTCGCCGGGTTGGACAGGGACCTCATGGTCGACCATAGTTTGTCCACCTCAACCCTAAGGTTACAGGACTTCTGGTGCTCCGCCCACTTGTCCCGCTTATGTTTGTTGGATCTCCCCGTTCAGTGCCCTGGTCTGTCAATCGAGTTGACACTGGGAAGATGGTCTGATGCAAGCAATAGCATAGGTCGCCACGTTATGCCATTTATCAGACCAGCGCTAGCTATTGTTCGATCTGGCGAGCTGCTGCAACTACCCACAATCATGTTGGGGGCGTCGTCATTCATTGTGCAGAATGTCGAATCGTCTATCTGCTCTGCCAATATGTTTCCACTACGATCATTTGCTAGGCTTGAAAATTAAAGATCGTGGTGCACATTAAAGTATCCGACTACCAATCGGTTTTCACCACTGGGGAGCGCACCTATGTCAGGGTGATACCCAGCTGGCAGCAGGAGACAGGTTGTATGTATATGTTAAAAATTTCGAGCTCGACATCGCCGGACCCAATAGCTATCCCCTGACATTCGAGGGTGCTATCCCTTAGATCGATGTCTTCTTCGATAAGACGATACTGCACTGTGTTGTGCAATATGAATGCTAAGCCCGCACCATTATCTTGCTCGCGATCCTTGCTGTTGAAACTCGTTAGAGTTGAGCTGCGGCGTAGCTTCGTCTCTTGGACCGCAGCTATTAACAGTCCTTGCCGTGCCATAAAGGTAACCACCTCCGAAATCTTGCTCGAGAGTCCGTTGCAGTTCAGCTGTAGAAGTCTCGTCTGTCTCGGTGAGGTCGTCGCGTTTGGGGGGCATTTTTGGGTAATACTTAAGCAAAGCTTGATAAGCGATTTGAAGCGAATAAAGTTTGGACGATCAATCCCCCCAGGCCCACCAAGGCCTCTCCTACCCTGCACAGTTTGGTGGTCAAACAGGAGTCCTCCACGGATGAAAAACCAACCACCGCTGCGCAAAACACTGGCAAAGCCATTAAGCCTCACGTCAGAGCCCAGCGTGACCGGAGGGCAGCCCCGAAGGTCATAAAACGGCTGGAGGCTATACCATACGCCCAACTGACGGAGGCACAGAAAGCCTCTCTCGAGTGGGCCACGGGAGTCCTGAACGCCAGCGAAAAGCGCCCCGTAGGGAACAAAGGACAAACCTCCCAATCACACTGACCAGAGGAAGGACCTGGCCTCCAAGAGACAGCGATCTCAGGACGATACTTCGAGTGGATCGAAGAGGCACAGGACTTCCTCCCCCCCGAACCGTCGGTCGATGGCCATATCAGCTAAGCCATTTAGCGAGGCGGCAAAAGAGCACCTTACGCTGGCTGTGCTCGACAAGAGCCATCCCGACGGAAATATCAGCACGGACAACTGGAAGTCCGTCTTGATGGGTCTCTGCAGGGTCTATAAGGGCATACTCTTGAAGTATCCCGGCCCTGCACCAATCTCCTCTGTGGGACAGCTGTGGCCCGGGGCGGACTTGATGGCTGTGCACAGAGACGAGATCCCTAAACGGCCTCGAGCCTGGGCCTGGGTCCCAGCGGAACCATCTACACCGCAGGAGATCCTCGAACTCATCCGCCTTGGCAACGGAGATCTACCCACCAATGATTGGAGGATAGTCCGAGTTGGACCAAGGAGAAGCAGCGTTACGTTGACCTCGTCATATACGATGCTTCTATCCCAGTGCTCGCGGACTGTGGTGAGGTAATAAGTTACGGCTTCTACTCCATCACCATTAAGGTCCACAAGAGGGCGGAGGGAGCCAAACAGACGGACCAGACGGGCAACGCCTCGAGCGCACCCGATTCCGTTACCACTCTCACTGGCGAGGGGGCCAACAAACCGGGAGACACCTCGAGCGTCCCTAAGGGCCCGGAGCCAGAGACGAGCGCCCTGTGCGCAACTGAGGACATCCCATCGGGGGTATCGAACGTCGCGACGGATGCTGAGAGCGAAACGGGCTCAGCGTCTGCTTACGTTGGGTCGATATACAACCGATGGGTAGCGCCCGATGATGAGGACCAGCTTCTGGCTTCGGAATCCGAGGAGGTGAACCTTGACATCACAGTCAGGGCCGTCACGCAAAGAGAAGAGCAGGGGCAATGGACGTCGGTGACTCTAGAGATGGTGTAGATTCTAGAAATTAATCTGCACCACTCTAAGGCAGCTTCGGCTGCCCTCCTTCTGCGACTCAGCGAAAGAGCTGAGGACATTATTCTCGTCCAAGAGCCGTGGATCGTCAGAATCAGGGTTTGCGGACTGAACTCTGATGCCTACCAAACGGTAACAGCCCTAGTAGCAGGTAGGATCAGGTCATGTATTCTTTTTAAAAAAATCACTTTCTTATATTCTCCTCTCTCAATACAGCGACGAAGACACAGTAAGCAAAAGCGTCCAGCTGAAAGAGAGCATCGTCTTGTTCCTGACCAGCTACATGGCCCACGACAGCCAATCTCTCCCTCCAAATAGACTGAAGGAAGCCATCATAGGGGCTGACAAGCAAAGACTCCCGGTCATAATTGGAGCTGACACGAACGCACATCACGAGATATGGGGCTCAAGCGATACCAACCCTCGAGGTGAGTGTTTACTTGATTTTATATTAGCAAATAATCTATATATATGCAACTGGGGGAACGATCCCACCTTCATGACCTCTGTCAGAAGAGAAGTGGTGGACGTCACCGTCGCATCAGGCAGCATGTCAGACCTGATAAGCAACTGGCAAGTGTCGAAAGAGCACTCCTTCTCCGACCACCTCTACATAACTTTTAAGATCAATCTAAATCCCTCTACTCTAAAAGCGTATAGGAACAGGAGGCGGACGGATTGGCAGAAATATAAGAACGCTCTCTCAGCCTCTTTGTCCAGACACGTTTATCACGATAGGCTAGGCCTATCGCAAACACGTGATGAAGCGAGTCCCTTAAACACGAAGGTCGTTTCTCTCGATGAGCTGGACTCACCGTCAGAATCTTCTGCCCTAAGACACTACCAAAGGGTAAAAAGAAACCCCAGTGGTGGAATCTAGAGATTTCAGCACTCGGGAAAGAGAGCAGGCGACTCTTTAACCAAGCCAAGAGGACGGGTCTTTGGCAACCATACAAAGACGCTCTTAAAACTTTCAAGAAGGCCATTAAGACAGCACAACGCAAATCTTGGCAAAACTTCTGTAACAACATAGAAGAAAACTCCGAAGCCAACAGGCTAAGGAAGGTTCTCTCCAAAAGTGCTCCAACGACAAATTCTATTCAAAAACCAAACGGAGAATGGACATCTACAACCGACGAAATGCTGGAGCTACTAATGACCACCCACTTTCCCGGGTGCTCTGATGACTCCAACATCTTGCCAGGTCTCCAAGCCAACTCACTCTTAGGGAATACCGCAGGGGACATAGTGAGCCACGACAAGGTGGAATGGGCAGTAATGTCCTTCGAACCTTACAAATCTCCAGGAACAGACGGAATTTTTCCCGCACAACTGCAAGCGGCGAAGGACCTTCTTTGTCCACTGCTTACACAGATTTTTACAGCGTGCCTTACCTTCACCCACATTCCTTATGTGTTGACGAAGGCGAAAGTCGTTTTTCTACCGAAGGGAGGTAGGGCCGGTCACGCAAAACCCAAGGACTTCAGGCCCATAAGCCTCACCTCATTCCTAATCAAAACCCTTGAGAGGCTCATAGATGAGCATCTTCGGCGAAATATTAGGAAAGACAAACTCTCCTCCAACCAGCATGCATACTCAAAGGGCAAATCCAAAGAGACTGCTCTCCATGACATCGTCTCAACGATTGAGAAAGGATTGGCCATAAAAGAGTTCACGCTGGGGATCTTTTTAGACATCGAGGGAGCTTTAAACAATATCTATCCCGAGGCCGTTATCGAAACACTCCGTATGGTGGGAATACAGCAGGGATTGGTGACTTTGTGGGGCTCCTACTCAGGAAAAGATCGATCTTCTCAACAATAGGGGACAGCTCTAAATCCAAACATGTGGCTAGAGGTACATCCCAGGGAGGTGTTCTGTCACCTTCACTCTGGAACCTTACTGTAAACGACTTACTCTTAAACCTCAAGAGCACCGGCTGCAAGGTCGTGGCATATGCTGATGACTTGGCAATAACAGCAACGGGCAAACACCTTCAAGTCCTAAGCGATTTATTGCAAAACGCTCTAAATATCGTAGCTCGCTGGTCTGTGGAATGTGGACTTAATGTCAATCCCACCAAGACCGAAGCAGTGCTCTTTACAAGGAAATACAAAATTCCCGCTTTCAAACTACCATCCGTAAACGGAGTAGTTCTCAGTCTCTCAACCGAGGTCAAATATCTCGGAATTTTACTAGATAAAAAACTAGACTGAAGGCGGAACACTGAAGACCGCTCGAAGAAAGCTATTGTTGCTCTATATGCCTGTAAGACGGCCGTGGGGAAGAAATGGGGTATAAAGCCACACATTGTACACTGGATGTACACAGCTGTGATAAGACCCATTCTCTTCTACGGAATCGTCGTATGGTGGCCGGCATTGAGTTGGACTCTTACCAGAGCCAAACTAGAACGGGTCCAGAGGGCAGCCGCAATGCTCATCACGGGAGCACTGCCCTCTACGCTAACAAAATCTCTGGAAATAATGTTAAATCTCCCACCGGTGGATCTCTACGGCAAACTTCTGGCGGTCTGCAGTGCTGCTAGGCTAAATGCGATCCTTCCGTGGAGAAATCTCAACTCCGGACACGCAAAGATCCTAGAAACTCTGCCCGACAACCCGATGAGGTTGGATTACTTTCTACACCCTCCATTCTCTGGAAATAGATTATCCACAAAAATCCCAGAGAGGAGCGAATGGATGGGTACCGTGGACCTAGATCCAGGATCGACGGCTGCATATACAGATGGTTCCAAGTTAAACGAAAGAGTAGGCAGCGGGATTTACTCTGGTGAACTCGATCTAAACCTCAGTCTTCGTTTAGCGGACCACTGTAGTGTTTTCCAGGCAGAACTAAATGCAATAATGGAAGCAGCTTGTGGCCTTACAACGTGCACCTCCTTAGAACGAGGCATTACCATTTATTCTGACAGCCAGGCTGCTATCAAATCTCTGAATTCCTACGGTACAACCTCCGAGTTAGCCTTTGAATGCAGAGCAGCTCTAAACCAGCTGGCGGATATTTGCTCCGTACATGTTGTTTGGGTCCCTGGCTATAAGGACATCCCTGGCAATTGCCTGGCTGATGAACTAGCAAAGAAAGGGACGGAACTAACTGTGATAAACTCTGCTCAAGAGGCGGGTTTACCATTAGCATCCTATAAACACAGATTAAGATCTGAGCTTATGGGTAATGTAAATTTAAGGTGGGCATCGGAGCCCACCTGCCACATTACAAGACAAATCTGACCAGAAGCCGATGAGAAGCGCTCTAAAGCTCCCACGATGCTTAGCCGCTCCTCTCTCAGATTAGTAGTTGGGGTGATAACCGGCCACTGTCTCATGGGCACGCATGGGGAAAGGCTAGGTTACCCAACAAATGATTTTGGCCGCAGTTGCCGAAACGAGGAGGAGGTGGAGAGTATTGAGCACTATCTCTGCCACTGCCCTGGCTTGGCCAAGACGCGCAGTAAAGTTTTTAATGACTACTTTTTGGACTGTTTAGCTGACTTGAACTCGGCAAACATTTCCAACTTGGATGGTTAAATTTTTGCAAGAAGGGAGGGAGGGAATGCATGGCTTATGCCAGTGGTACCACAATGGGCTTCTCACAGCCTAAGTGTGCCACCGTGCTCCGGGGCGGTGGCAGCCACCCTAACCTAACCTAATTCCATTAAATCATGCGCGAGCATTCCCTCGGAAGTTTTTTATAATGCAAATCATGCTAACACTTCTTTTGTAGATTTCTTTAGCTCTAGCTTTGAACATGATCAGGATCTCGCTAATAACTTTATTGTGATTGATCGGATTTTGCACATTAAATCCTCAACCCAAACTGATGTAGATGGACTTTCCTCTATTCTTTTAAAAAATTGTTCTGCATTTGCGTATCCAATTTTATTAAGACGGAAGAATAATAAACGAACAGACGAACACCAACTCGGACGTAATATTTGAGCCATTGAAACTTGTTTACAAAAAACAAAGCACGAACTTAGGTACTACGAAAGAAACTAACGCACAGGACCAACACAAAACATCCAGCAGGACAAAAATTACTGACTTCTACCTACCCATGCATACCACAAAAAAACTTGACGCTGACAAATAAACCCTAAACTCAGGTAGCATACACCTACAAACATTTGTTGGCTGCTAGTTAACGACAGATACCGATACCTACGAAGGACAAAACACAATAAATAGGGACCGCCAGACGTAAACTAAACAGAACGAAAAATAACACTGAAGATGGCACAACGCCGAAACCGGTTTGTTTCAAAACCAAATTTGACAAGGATCGACGGAAAATCGTTCCAAAATACATACACTTTCAACCTTGTCGGAGTAAAAAAACAACAAAAAAATTTTATTAATCTTCAACAAATGTCTTGAATCTGGTGTATTCATTGATGATTGGAAAGTTTCATATATTTCACCTATTTTTAAGCTTTAATCACTCTCAATTTCTACTGTATGCTGATGATTTGAAAGTATTCACGACTATTTCAAATAATTTAGATTCGCTTAAGATCCAGTCGGAACTTGATAATCTCTCTTTCTGGTGTAAGAAAAACCAACTACATTTAAATATAAAAAAAATGTTTTCATGTGTCATTGGCCAAATCCCGCTCCCTTATCCCTACGTCATACTATATTAGTGGCACTGAGTTAGGTACAGTGGGCGAAATATGCGATCTCGGTCTAGTTTTTGACTTGAAATTCTTATTTCGAAGCCATTTAAATTCCACCATTGCTAAATCATATTCTATTCGATTCAGTTCAGATTTTAGTGATCCTTACACCTTGAAACTGTTATTTACCTCACTTGTACGCTCTAAATTAGAATACGCTGTTTTTATTTGGAGGCCATACTTTGAACGCCATATAATGAGACTCGAAAGAATTCAAAAAACCTTTGTCAGGTTTGCTCTACGCTCTTTGCATTTTAGTCACCCTATTCCTTCTTATAGCGCTAGGTGTCAACTAATAAATTTAAAATCTCTAAACTCTAGAAGAACTATACTCTCTCTCACATTTGTCTTTGACATTATAACAGGTGCGATTGACTGTCCATTTCTATTAGAACGCATTCATTTTAATATATCTTTAAGAAGCCTTCGTAATTACGAGACTTTTTCATAGAACGAGCTAGAACGCTGTATGCTGCGAATTCTCCTATTTTAGGAACTCTAACTGAATATAATACAATTTTGAATTCCACTGTGTAAATTTAAGGAATTGTTAACTATATTGGTTAAGTAGTTTTTAACTGTATCTTACCTACATCACAATAGTCTGTACGAAACTTTTATGTTCTCTAAATTATCTACGTTAAATAAATAAATTGTCGGCTAAAGTAGCTCGCGCATCGCTTCGTGTCCGCGTGGTCTCTAAAGGAAATTTCGATTCTGTCATCAGGTCTCGCCTGGTTGGACAGGGACCTCACGGTCGACCATAGTTTGCCCACCTCAGCCCTAAGGTTACAGGACTTCTGGTGCTTTGCCCACTTGTCCCGCTTATGTTTGTTGAAACTCCCCGTTCAGTTCCCTGGTCTGTCAATCGAGTTGACTATGGGAAGATGGTCTGATGCAAGCAATAGCATAGGTCGCCACGTTATGCCATTTATCAGACCTGCGCTAGCTATTGTTCGATCTGGCGAGCTGCTGCAACTACCCACAATCATGTTGGGAGCGTCGTCGTTCATTGTGCAGAATGTCGAATCGTCTATCTGCTCTGCCAATATGTTTCCACTACGATCATTTGCTAGGCTTGAAAATTAAAGATCGTGGTGCACATTAAAGTATCCGACTACCAATCGGTTTTCTCCTCTGGGGAGCGCACCTATGTCAGGGTGATACCCAGCCGGCAGCAGGAGACAGGTTGTATGTACATATATGTTAAAAATTTCGAGCTCGACATCGCCTGACCGGATAGCTATCCCCTGACATTCGAGGGTGCTATCCTAAGGGATATGTCTTCTTCCATAAGACGATACTGCACTGTGTTGTGCATTATGAATCCTAGCGAAGCATGTTAAAACTCGTTAGAGTTGAGCTGCGGCGTAACTTCGTCTCTTGGACCGCAGCTATTAACAGTCCGTGCCAAGCCATGAAGGCCTCTGAGAACTTGCTCGAGAGTCCGTTGCAGTTCAGCTGTAGAAGTCTCGGTGGGGTCGTCGCGTTAGGGGGTAAGGGACTGGACCTAGGAGCCACCCCACCCCGGCTGCGCTTGCCGCTGCAGTTGGTGAGGCCCAGCAGTGTTTGTGTTCGGTGTCGTTTGTGACGACTGTGGTAGTTTATTGCGACAGGAGGGAGCGGTGTAGCTTACAGGCATTCCTGACTCTGCACACATAACAGATAGTGGGTGTGCCCAGCAGTAGCCGACTGTTGCCACTATTACACCTCACCGAAGCGGAAGTCGGATGGAGCCTTCTACGGCAAATGCAGCATAAATAGGTTTGTGGGCCAGGGTTAGGCTCGACGCCCACCCTGCCCAGAAGATTGGAGACAAAAGCTGCTGCGAGGTGTTGCACCCAGGGGGAAATAAGATTGGAGGTGTCCGGCAACCTATGTGAGGTTAGGTCGCCGAAACAACAGACCTTGGTGGGGTAAAACCCTAGTCACTTCGGTACGTAGAACCGTCTGTTTTGGAAGCTCGTCGCTATGCTCGCCGCTCCACAATGCGCTTTGTCTTAGTCGACAAAAGGGCAATAACTTGCATTTATTTATTTATTTATTTATTTAATCAACAAACAAAATGCTTATAGACTATGTGATAAGTATACATACATATTATTTTAAAATAAAAAAGAGTGAAAAAATAAGGATAGAGGAAACTCCTATGACAAGTGCCTTAAGAGTTCATTCTTAAAAGCTAGTTTTGAAAAAGAAAAATCAAAGTTTAAGACTGAAGAAAAAGTATTAAACTGAGATAGTGCTCTTCGCAAAGAGACATTCATTCCATAAACAGTTTTGGCAACACCCACAAAAAACATTTCATTACAGCGAAGAATTCGTGAGGGACCATTAAAGGAAATCTTCATTGCCACCTGTAATTAAATCTAAAACAAAGAACATTGATAACAAAGTATGTCTAAACTCTAATGACATTAGATTAATCAACAAACAACGAGAACGATAAGATGGTAAGGGGTCACTAAATCTCAAGGAGTGCAAAGCAAAGCGTATAAAAGCCCTTTGTACAGACTTCGGTCTGTTAACATAAATTGGCGCCAGATAAATACCGCGTATTCCAAATTAGACCGAACCAAAGACGAGTACAGCAGTTTGAGTGTATATGGATCGGAGAATGAAGAACAATTAAGATTTATTTACTATGAAATTAATGTGAGTGGTGAAAGAGTTTGGAGTCAAAATAAACCCCCAAACCTTTAAATTCACTAACTAATTTAAGCGGTACATTTGAGATTCGGTAAGAGGTAGGAACAATACTAATATGTTTCGAATAAGTGGCATAGTGACATTTGCTGGTATTGAGTAACAAATTATTACGCAGACATCAACAATGTAAGCTTTCAAGCTCCCCCTGGAGAATGAAAGAATCTTCGAAACATTTAATTTCATAGTAAACCTTCAGATCGTCTGCATATAGGAGGAAATTACATTTAATAAAACAGGAGGAAATATCATTTATGAAAAGCACAAAAAATAATGGACCTATGACACTACCTTGAGGAACACCAGAGGAAGCAACAAAAGAATAAGACGAAACATTATCAACTCGAACGACACAGATTCTATTATCCAGATAGGATGTAATCCAATTTAAGAAATCGGAATGAAAGCCTAAAGCTGCAAGTTTAGCTATTAAAATTCTATGAGATACCCTGTCAAAGGCCTTAGAGAAATCGGTGAAAATTGTATCGATTTGGAATCCCTTTTGAAAAGTTTGCAAGCAATCCTCCGTAAAAGTTGGCAAATTGGTTAACGTAGATCCACCCAGAATGAACTCATGCTGATTAGGGGATAACAAATGTTTAACAGCATTGTAAATTTTATTCTTAACGATGGACTCAAACAGTTTTGATACTGTGTTTAATTTGGAAATGGGCCTATAATTCTTAACGTAATTTTTGTTTCCTCTTTTATGGATAGGTGTAATAAAAGTAGATTTCCAGTCATCAAGAAAAACACCAGCAGAAAGTGAGCTGTTAAAAATATGCCACAATGGCGCAATCAGTGCGGGACAATGTTTGAATAAAATTACCGAGAAGACATCTTCATCAGTGTGAATGGATGGCTTAAGCTGATTGATTCCGTTAGCTACATCTTCGTCTGTCAATCTTAATTTCCCGAAATTGATGGTAATGTCTAAATTTGGAAATTTGCCTTCGCGAACCAAATTATTACAATTGTTGCTAGAAACAAAATTAGAAGAAAAGAATTCAGCGAAAAGATTAACCGCTTCAGAGATGGAGTTGGCTGATACTCCATTAAGTTGAACCGATGTGGGAATGTTTGAGCAGCTCTTCTTTGATTTTATGTAACTCCAAAATAACTAAGGATTACATTTAATATTGCTTTCTACCCTAGAAATATAGCTACGATATAATGATTTGCTGAGCCTGTTAAATTTAGCTCTATAAAACACGTACCGCTCACGAAAATTACCGTCATTAGAGTGCTTTTGCTTTTTGTAGAACTTATTCTTCAAGTTTCTTATATGTTTGAGTTCTTTAGTAATCCACGGCCGCTTAACAGGTTTATAATTAAGGACTGGGATGTAATTAACACATATATGCCTTAACGTAGATTTAAAAATATTATAACAGTCAGTCACATCATCGTTTCCAAAGATCTGACACCAATCCAAATCAAACTACTTAGCGTGTAATGACGTTGCTGACAAGAATACGAAACGATGATGCACTGTGCCAATTACTTTTACAGTTTAAGCATGTATGTTGTTGTTTGATGGCGGACAGCTAAGCTTTTGAATCGAGTTTGCTAAACTTCGCACAAGTGTCGATTTTGTGCACACTTTCAACATAGGCGCAAGTCAGTGTCTTAAAGGTGTAAAGGGTGAGAACTTCCATCGATTTCGAAGACTTGAAACGCGCCCGAAGTATTTTGATAGCATATGCACAAAGTACCGAATTCAACGATGGGATAAGGTAAGAAAACTATATTTTCTAAATACTTACTTAGACCCAGAGAGAATTATTAGAAGTCGAGGTCGTGCAGAGCATCTTAAGAACTACAACGACACTATAGTTTTAACATTAATCAAATCACGTTCCTGAATATGCTATGGATGCATCAGAGCCTTTATCATCTAATGCATGAGTTTATCAACTGATGTTTTGCTGGGGAATACTTTAGCAAAGCTGGATAAGCGATTTAAAGTGAATAACGTTTGTAATTATTATTTTTAACTTTTAAACAAAGGGCGGACAAACGAAAATTTTTGGTGGACAAATATGGACAAACGGTGGACAATCTAACGATATATCGTGAGCTATCGTTCAGGATAGTAGCCACAAATCATTTGGAACACCTTGCATTTCTGAAACTGATGATAACAAAACTAGGCAATACAGTTTAGTATATGGCCCGTCTAGAGACATTGTTTTAGAAACAATACGAAAAATATAGTTATAATATAATATGTATATCAAAGACCACTTTTCTCAGCATATAGATCTCACTACTTACTACTTATTTTATTTTTTAAAACATATGTATATAAAAAATACTGTTTAAAGTTTTTCAAACTAGTTAATGTTCTCCATATTTTTTTATATTCATGCAGTGACGTTTGTACATGGCTAAATGAGCAGCTTGGCAACGCGGTTGCTCGCCGACGCAAAAATAATTTAGTACACATACATTTCAAAACACACAAATTATACCAAACACACACACACAAATATACATGTAAACATATGACACGACACATTTTTGCGATCATCTAAGCGGACGGACGTTTCCCCCAACTATCAAACCTTTAACTTAATAAAGCTTGTAAATTTAACCTAAATTTTACTTTTATTTTATTGTAAAGAAAAGGTGGTGTAAAAAGTGGTGAGTGGTTCCAGCAAATAAGTGCAGTGAACAGCGCAGAGTTATAAATGGTCCTTCTGCGCCAAAAAGAAAGGCACCTTAAAAAATATTAAATTAAAAAAAAAAAAATAAAAAAAAAATAAAAAAAATTAATAAATCTGAGTAGACAAAACAAAAACAACATTCAGCATAAATCTGGTTCGGGAGCGAAAAAACAAAACAAAAACAACATTCAACTAAATACAAAAACACATAAACGGGCGCGAAAAAATATACATACAAAAACTTATATGCACATGCATCTGTAAACACAACACATTAAATAAAATTCGGGCGCGAAAAAATAAACACAACAAATAAACTAAGTGATAAGCAGACATAATACCCGGAGCGTAGGAAAGAAAGGAAAAGGACAAACAACGAGGGAAGAGGAAAAGAAGTCAACTAAGCGAACTTACCCACACGAACACAGGCAAAACGCCAACAAAACCTACCCCCAAAAAATCCCTTGAAGCTTCCAAAGTGAGTTGTATCTATCCACTTTACATACATAATTACTAAAAATTTATAAGGGAACTATTTGTAAATTTCGTAAATTTACCCCCGATAAGGCGTTAGCTAGTCTCCAGCTATAAGTTGCCAAGTGCAAAAAATAATACAGTCCACTAACCCCCTTAAACCCCACATATCTTAATATACAAAAATTTAACATTTTTATGCCCCAACTAAAATACAGTTTGCTTAAAAAACTAAAGCTTCATATAACTAATAAAAAATTATATTAACCCCGCTTTTGTGCTTATACTTAATTCGTGTATTACACACAGAATCAAGAACCCCCCCCCCCCCCCCCCACACATACATTTTCAAGTAAAAACTTACAAAATATTTCTGCAAAACCCCTTCTGTTTGTATAACAAACATAAGCAGGATTGCATATACAAATAAGCACAAAGCATAATATTAGTAACTTACAAAAATTAAGCGGCAAAAAATCTAAAATAAAAGTAAATGAAAAACGCTTAGTCATTTACCACAAAGTATCTCAATCTTCTGTGCGCCCAACATAAAACATATCTACATATATTATTATACATACACCCAAACATCAAATATTAAAAACTAAAATAAAAATATACTCAGACAAAAAAAAAAACAATACTAAAGCTTATTAGCATTATTGCTCCCGTTGTTTGCACCCACTAGCATATAACATATGTACATATAAATATACACAGTAAAAGATATAAGCATTCAATAATTGCATACGAAAATTCCTTACCCCCCATCATAGCTCGCGAAGAACTAGATAAATTCAATTGCTTACAAACATACGTATATTAACTACGGTCATCCACAAACTCACTGCTAAACTACCTAAGCGAATAAGTACTTTGGCCCCAACTGCACTAACAAGCAAACAAACATACATACATACATACGTGTATACTCCTTGCTAGCAAGTTCTCTGCATTACTGCATTCTCGCTACCTTCGTTAGCGCTAACATATAAGCATATACATATATACGCACGTACATATATATTGAAATTACTTATTCGTAATTAGCTATACCCTCCACCACATACACGTATATACATATATAAAATAAAAAATTTACAAATTGCGGAAAAATAAAAAGTGATAAACTTAAAATTATTTGATATAAAAAAAAAAACTAATAGAAACTACAGTTGCGAGAAAAATAAAAGCAACGAAGAAAAGTAGTATATTAACACAACTATTAGAAATAAAATCAAAGCGGTTTCCAATTATATACATATCTATACATACATAAATATATACAAAGCGGTTAAAAAATATACATAAAGCGCGGCGGTACTAAATCAACTCAAATACTTTGGTATACAAAAAAACAAAAAATCAGCTATACAAAAAATTAATAATTTGTATTTTAATTTGCTGCTTAATGCCACTTCATAAATCCCCGCTAAAAGAAATAAAAACACCTCAGTTTTTAGAACTACCGACAATGGCCGATAACGATAAGCATCAAAGCACACCTGCAGAAGCTACACGCTCAAAACAGGGTGCAAAGCAAAAAAATATAAAAGATTTTTCCGCCACAAAATTTATTTCAGAGAGTGACAGTTTAATAAGATACTGCACTCGATTTTCCTCAACCCCAATCCAAGACAATTCAGAATCCGTTCTGGAAATAAAAAACAAAAGTCTTGACAACTTTTGGACACGACTCCAGTCTGCATATGACGCAATTATTAAAACAGTTGATTCAGATATGCCAGAAAATTTTAAATCTTCGGCTTATGCAAAATATGAAAACTGCTTAGACCAATATGAAGAAACAAAGGCTATGATCTCCGATCAATTAAAGTTACTAAAGCCTATTGCACCTACTCCACCCCCGCGAGTAGAGCTGCCCCCAACCCTAATACGAGAAGAAAATTCAGGCATATACCTCAAAGTGCCATCGTGTGATACAGAAGTATTTCATGGAGGTTATGAACAATGGCCGTCCTTCCGGGACATGTTTACAGCCGTGTACATAAACCATCCAAAATTATCTCAAGCGCAAAAACTGTATCACCTCAGATATAAAACGAAAGGTCAAGCAGGCGCTATAGTAAAACAGTTCGCCCTCAATGATGACAATTTCAATCTGGCTTGGGAAGCATTAAAATCTCGGTATGAAAATGAACCAAGTAACGATTCTTATGAACTTGCCAAAAATACAAAAAGAAAGAGCTGAAGAATTTTTAAAATTACAATCCACTGTAACAAATTTTTTGTCAGTTCTCTCGACACAAAACATTCCGACTGATAGCTGGGACCCCATTCTGGTAAATATATGCGCTGCCACTTTACCAGAAAAATCGTTACTCTTATGGGAGCAATCGCTCTCATCCCGAAAAAGATGCCCAACGTGGCAACAAATGAAAGACTTTCTCACTACCCAATTCGAAATCGCAGAGAGGGTAGATAAAAAGATATCTAAGCCAAAATATGTACAACAAGATTTAATAGAAGCTTCCCTAAACCCCAAGCCAGTAACAATAGTTTTCATAACAGGAATTTCAATAAAACTCAATCTTTCGTTTCCGAACAACACAACCATTTGTCATGCAAATTAAAATCTTGCGAGAGGTTTAAGAAACTTTCAACACATGAAAGAAATAACTTTGCCAAATCCAACAGGCTTTGTACTAATTGCTTATCACATTCTCACACATTAAAAGATTGTGAGAGCAAACACAATTGCGTTTATTGCCATAAAAGACACCACTCTATGCTTCACTTTAACAGCATCCCCCAGAGCAATAGTACAAACATAAAGAGAACCACGGGTCTTCTTGCCACAACAAGACCCGAAAACCCCGAAATCCAAAATCCCGTAAATTCTCACGAGGAACCATGCTGCTCAAACGCAGCTAGAATACAAACGCTTCATTCTGAGAATGCAAGCAAAATATTACTACCCACTGCCGTAATCTCCCTCGAACATAGGGGAGAAATATTTAAGCTAAGGGCCTTAATAGATCAACGATCGTTTATTTCATCTAAGGCCCAAAACAGATTGAAACTGCCAATTAAACAAGCCAATTTTGAAATTTCGGGAATGGGCGGAAGAGTAGTCCAAAACTCAAGTAAAATCTGCTCCATTACCCTAATTTCCCCCAAAGCGGACAAAAGAATACAAGCTCAAGCTATAGTTCTGCCGCAACTCACAAATATGCTCCCAAGCTATCACATAAATAGCAAACTTTGGCAAAAGTTTTCACATCTGAAGTTAGCTGACCCAAATTGTCACACCCCCGCGCAAATCGATATTTTATTAGGCAGCGATCTAATCCCCCAAATATTACTAGAAGGTGTTGAGAAAATTACCAATACCTTATTAGCTCAAAACACCATCTTCGAGAAAATGTACAGGCAAATCCTTGTGCATAAAGACGATCAAGACTTGCAACGCATCGTCTTCCGCAATTCAACCGAGAGTCCAATTCGTGACTACAAATTGAAAACGGTCACCTTTGGAGTTAATTGTGCCCCGTTTCTAGCTATTCGAACACTTCATGAATTGGCAAAAGATATAGAGTCAAAGCTACCCTTAGCAACCCCAGTGTTAAAAACACAAACATATGTAGATGACATATTATCAGGAAGCCACAGTATACAATTAGCGTGCGAATCACTTTCTCAAGTGATCCAAGCCCTTCACTCAGCAGGGTTCCCCTTAAAAAAGATTACGGCCAACAACCCCGAAATATTAAAAATTATCAATAAAGAAAATTTGCTAGACACAAATTTCTTAAAATTCGAAAAGGAAAGTACCACAAAAACATTGGGAATTCAGTGGAACGCGAAATCGGATCGATTCTCATTTACTCTTGAGTCAATATCTGCAATATCTGCTAAAACTAAGAGACAAATCCTATCGTCGGTTGCAAAACTTTTCGACCCCGCAGGATGGCTTGCGCCAATTATGATACAAGCCAAAATCCTGATACAAGAATTATGGCTAGACGGAACTGATTGGGACGAACAAGTTAAACCACTCCGCTTGGTAAAATGGTCCCAATTTGCGAATAATCTGCACACAATTTCGGAGATACAAATTCCGCGATGGGTAAACTATTCCCCTGAAAACGAAGTCGAACTGCACGCCTTTTGCGACGCTTCAGAAAAGGCGTACTGTGCAGCCTTATATGTGCGCACTCAACAAAATGGCAAAGCAACAACCCACTTATTAGTCGCCAAAGGCAAAGTCGCCCCCTTAAGACCATAAGTTTACCACGTCTCGAACTGTGCGAAGCGCTCCTCCTAGCAAAATTAGTCGCTACTGTGCAAACCAATTTAGGATTGAGCGATCGAAAATTATATCTATGGTATGACTCCGAAATCGTCTTAGCCTGGTTAGAAAAACCACCCCATACATGGAAAACATACGTTTCCAACCGCACAGCCCAAATACTTGATCTGGTGAGGCCAGCTACTTGGCGACATGTAGCCAGTGGCGATAACCCAGCTGATCTTGGCACCAGAGGATGCAAACCCCTGCACCTAGCCTCCACCACACTCTGGTGGAATGGCCCCAGCTGGCTTTCAGACTCCCCCGAATTTTGGCCAAAATCCCCCGGACGCTTTATAATACCTCCAGAAAGTCGGAGAATTGAAAGCTTTCATACAATATTGAAAGATGATGACAACCTAGAGCGATTTTCATCATTCCCCCGAGCCCTCAGAGTAATAGCCTATATGTTTCAGTTCATAAACCGCCTGAAGAACAAAATAAAAGGAACGGCTAACTCTGCAAGTATTGCACTAACGCATCAAGACCTACAACATGCAAAGATCTCCCTCATTGCTTCCACTCAAACGCGTTATTACAGGCGTGAAATGTTGATGCTAACAGAATCAAAGCCAATGGATAAAAAGAGTCCACTCTTAGTACTCAACCCATTTTTAGACTCGAAGGGATTACTTCGTGCCAATGGGCGGCTAGCAAACTCCAGTTTGAGCTACAATGAAAGGCACCCCATAATTATACCTGAAAAATCCCCTTTCTCCACAATATACTTGAATTTTTTGCACATATTAATGCTTCATGCCGAACATCGACTCATGCAACAAATGGTCCGACAAGAGTTTTACATCCCAAGACTCAAGCCACAAATAAAGAAATGTGTTTTCATGTGTAAGGTCTGCACTCTCCATAAGCAGAAAATGCGCACGCAGATCATGGCAGCGCTACCACCCGAACGCTGTAATTTCACTCTACCCTTTACAATTACAGGTGTTGACTTTGCGGGGCCTTTCCAGATAAAAGCCTCTATCTCAAGGTCCTCCATCTTTACGAAGGGTCATGTGGCCGTCTTTTTATGCTTTACGACAAAGGCGGTTCACCTTGAATTGTGTTCCGATCTGACGACTGCGGCCTTTCTAGCGGCATTTGCACGCTTTGTCGGACGGCGCGGATTTCCTTCCAAAATTATGAGCGACAATGGTAGAACCTTTGTAGGAGCTCAAAGAGCAGCCGAAAAACAATTTGTTCAATTCATAAAGGAAGTCTCGCCTGAAATCATTGAAAAATATGCACCCCAAGGCATTGATTGGCAATATATCCCCCCAAGCGCACCACATATGGGCGGGTTATGGGAATCCGCCGTTAAGAGTTTTAAAACTCATTTCAAGAAAATTGCTGGCAATCATAAATACACGTTCGAGGAATTTACAACATTATTAGCTCGAATCGAAGCCGTTCTAAACTCACGGCCCCTCTCTACACTCTCGCAAGATCCCTCCGATTTTACAGCCCTCACTCCTGGGCATTTTCTCAGAGGCGCGCCACTTCTGGCCATCCCCGAGCCAGAAACGCAGTCGCTTTCACTAATAAATAGATGGGAACGAATTAAAATTCTCCATCGTGAATTCAGTCGTCGATGGAAGGACGAATATCTTAAAGACCTCCTTAAAAGATATCGATGGAAAAATGCTCAAGAAGCCCCAAAAATTGGAGAATGCGTCCTTATTCACGACGAATGCCTCCTCCCTACCGAATGGCGATTTGGTCGCATAGAACAGGTTCATCTCGGCTCTGACGTACGTACCCAAAACGGCAAGCTTACTCGACCGCTCGTTAAACTCTGTTTCCTCCCTAACGCTAATAACATCGAAACCGCACATTCCGATAATTCACCGCATTAAACCGCTAAAACCACAGCATAACGATTAAACGAGTGGGCCAGAAGGAAACCACAAACTGCGCACTCTCATTATTTGTGATTTTTAGCACTAACGTTCTCTCTTCTCCCATAGAGTGACATGGGCACTGAAATGCAAGTGGTTGTTCCCACCGCAGCGATTCGTTCGGCAATCACTGTGCCACGCAATGCTGCAACTCCGACACGCACCGCCCACAGCAGCGGACTGCCTACCGCAGCACCCCGGACCGCCCTCACTCCAACCGCTGCCCCTCGACGCGACGCCTCCACGGCTGTAGCCGCAATGACTTCAGCACCCGCCGTAGCAGCAAGAACAACAGTGAGACCGTCCAGCGTTCGATGTCCTCTCTGCCGCCGCCCTCATACGTTACGCCTGTGCGCCATTTTTAAGGGCATGCAGCCATCGCAGCGACAGCAAATAGCACAAGCGCACGGCTTCTGCCTGAACTGCTTGGCGCGGTCGCATGCCAGCAGAGCGTGAACCTCCGAGGTGACGTGCCGTTGGTGTGACAGGCCGCACCAAACGCTGCTACACCGCACCAGTCGACGTGTGGCACCGCAGCAACAACAACAACAACAACGTGTGGCACCAGAGCGCACGACCCCGCGCTACAACGTGCGACAAGGACCGCAACGATGTACCACTTCACAACACCGACGGCAACCAATCGCGCACCACCACCGCAACAGGCGCTAACCAATAAATAGCGTTCGCGCCACTGGGCATCACAATCATCGCCCAACCGGGCTCAGTAGCGTCGTAGCGACGCTCCAACAGCTGCAACGCTTACTAGGCTGAAAGTTCGCCTAGGGGGGCCGGGATGGCTAAATGAGCAGCTTGGCAACGCGGTTGCTCGCCGACGCAAAAATAATTTAGTACACATACATTTCAAAACACACAAATTATACCAAACACACACACACAAATATACATGTAAACATATGACACGACACATTTTTGCGATCATCTAAGCGGACGGACGTTTCTCCCAACTATCAAACCTTTAACTTAATAAAGCTTGTAAATTTAACCTAAATTTTACTTTTATTTTATTGTAAAGAAAAGGTGGTGTAAAAAGTGGTGAGTGGTTCCAGCAAATAAGTGCAGTGAACAGCGCAGAGTTATAAATGGTCCTTCTGCGCCAAAAAGAAAGGCACCTTAAAAAATATTAAATTAAAAAAAAAAAAAAAAAAATTAATAAATCTGAGTAGACAAAACAAAAACAACATTCAGCATAAATCTGGTTCGGGAGCGAAAAAACAAAACAAAAACAACATTCAACTAAATACAAAAACACATAAACGGGCGCGAAAAAATATACATACAAAAACTTATATGCACATGCATCTGTAAACACAACACATTAAATAAAATTCGGGCGCGAAAAAATAAACACAACAAATAAACTAAGTGATAAGCAGACATAATACCCGGAGCGCAGGAAAGAAAGGAAAAGGACAAACAACGAGGGAAGAGGAAAAGAAGTCAACTAAGCGAACTTACCCACACGAACACAGGCAAAACGCCAACAAAACCTACCCCCAAAAAATCCCTTGAAGCTTCCAAAGTGAGTTGTATCTATCCACTTTACATACATAATTACTAAAAATTTATAAGGGAACTATTTGTAAATTTCGTAAATTTACCCCCGATAAGGCGTTAGCTAGTCTCCAGCTATAAGTTGCCAAGTGCAAAAAATAATACAGTCCACTAACCCCCTTAAACCCCACATATCTTAATATACAAAAATTTAACATTTTTATGCCCCAACTAAAATACAGTTTGCTTAAAAAACTAAAGCTTCATATAACTAATAAAAAATTATATTAACCCCGCTTTTGTGCTTATACTTAATTCGTGTATTACACACAGAATCAAGAACCCCCCCCCACCACACATACATTTTCAAGTAAAAACTTACAAAATATTTCTGCAAAACCCCTTCTGTTTGTATAACAAACATAAGCAGGATTGCATATACAAATAAGCACAAAGCATAATATTAGTAACTTACAAAAATTAAGCGGCAAAAAATCTAAAATAAAAGTAAATGAAAAACGCTTAGGGCCAGTTTTTCAGTGCTGGTTTAAACTCAGTTTAAACTAAGTTTAGTTAAACTCAGTTTAAATTTAAACTTAGTTTCTTTGCGCTCAATAAAATTTGTTGCAACCAAAACGAAGTAGCCAGCACACAGCTGACAAGTTAAACTAAGTTTAACCGAGCACAATCGGTCGTTTAAACTTAGTTTAAACTCCGTTTAAAGTTGACTGAAAAACTGCATACAGAGTTTAAACTTAGTTTAAACGACAAACAGAGTTCAACTTGCACTGAAAAACTGGCCCTTAGTCATTTACCACAAAGTATCTCAATCTTCTGTGCGCCCAACATAAAACATATCTACATATATTATTATACATACACCCAAACATCAAATATTAAAAACTAAAATAAAAATATACTCAGACAAAAAAAAAAACAATACTAAAGCTTATTAGCATTATTGCTCCCGTTGTTTGCACCCACTAGCATATAACATATGTACATATAAATATACACAGTAAAAGATATAAGCATTCAATAATTGCATACGAAAATTCCTTACCCCCCATCATAGCTCGCGAAGAACTAGATAAATTCAATTGCTTACAAACATACGTATATTAACTACGGTCATCCACAAACTCACTGCTAAACTACCTAAGCGAATAAGTACTTTGGCCCCAACTGCACTAACAAGCAAACAAACATACATACATACATACGTGTATACTCCTTGCTAGCAAGTTCTCTGCGTTACTGCATTCTCGCTACCTTCGTTAGCGCTAACATTTAAGCATATACATATATACGCACGTACATATATATTGAAATTACTTATTCGTAATTAGCTATACCCTCCACCACATACACGTATATACATATATAAAATTAAAATTTACAAATTGCGGAAAAAAAAGTGATAAACTTAAAATTATTTGATATAAAAAAAAACTAATAGAAACTACAGTTGCGAGAAAAATAAAAGCAACGAAGAAAAGTAGTATATTAACACAACTATTAGAAATAAAATCAAAGCGGTTTCCAATTATATACATATCTATACATACATAAATATATACAAAGCGGTTAAAAAATATACATAAAGCGCGGCGGTACTAAATCAACTCAAATACTTTGGTATACAAAAAAACAAAAAATCAGCTATACAAAAAATTAATAATTTGTATTTTAATTTGCTGCTTAATGGCACTTGATAAATCCCCGCTAAAAGAAACAAAAACACCTCAGTTTTTAGAACTACCGACAATGGCCGATAACGATAAGCATCAAAGCACACCTGCAGAAGCTACACGCTCAAAACAGGGTGCAAAGCAAAAAAATATAAAAGATTTTTCCGCCACAAAATTTATTTCAGAGAGTGACAGTTTAATAAGATACTGCACTCGATTTTCCTCAACCCCAATCCAAGACAATTCAGAATCCGTTCTGGAAATAAAAAACAAAAGTCTTGACAACTTTTGGACACGACTCCAGTCTGCATATGACGCAATTATTAAAACAGATGATTCAGATATGCAAGAAAATTTTAAATCTTCGGCTTATGCAAAATATAAAAACTGCTTAGACCAATATGAAGAAACAAAGGCTATGATCTCCGATCAATTAAAGTTACTAAAGCCTATTGCACCTACTCCACCCCCGCGAGTAGAGCTGCCCCCAACCCTAATACGAGAAGAAAATTCAGGCATATACCTCAAAGTGCCAGCGTGTGATACAGAAGTATTTCATGGAGGTTATGAACAATGGCCGTCCTTCCGGGACATGTTTAGAGCCGTGTACATAAACCATCCAAAATTATCTCAAGCGCAAAAACTGTATCACCTCAGATATAAAACGAAAGGTCAAGCAGGCGCTATATTAAAACAGTTCGCCCTCAATGATGACAATTTCAATCTGGCTTGGGAAGCATTAAAATCTCGGTATGAAAATGAACGAGTATTGGTTGACAACCAAGTAACGATTCTTATGAACTTGCCAAAAATACAAAAAGAAACAGCTGAAGAATTTTTAAAATTCAATCCACTGTAACAAATTGTTTGTCAGTTCTCTCGACACAAAACATTCCCACTGATAGCTGGGACCCCATTCTGGAAAATATATGCGCTGCCACTTTACCAGAAAAATTGTTACTCTTATGGGAGCAATCGCTCTCATCCCGAAAAAGATGCCCAACGTGGCAACAAATGAAAGACTTTCTCACTACCCAATTCGAAATCGCAGAGAGGGTAGATAAAAAGATATCTAAGCCAAAATATGTACAACAAGATTTAATAGAAGCTTCCCTAAACCCCAAGCCAGTAACAATAGTTTTCATAACAGGAATTTCAATAAAACTCAATCTTTCGTTTCCGAACAACACAACCATTTGTCATGCGAACTGTGCAAAGGAGCTCACAAATTAAAATCTTGCGAGAGGTTTAAGAAACTTTCAACACATGAAAGAAATAACTTTGCCAAATCCAACAGGCTTTGTACTAATTGCTTATCACATTCTCACACATTAAAAGATTGTGAGAGCAAACACAATTGCGTTTATTGCCATAAAAGACACCACTCTATGCTTCACTTTAACAGCATCCCCCAGAGCAATAGTACAAACATAAAGAGAACCACGGGTCTTCTTGCCACAACAAGACCCGAAAACCCCGAAATCCAAAATCCCGTAAATTCTCACGAGGAACCATGCTGCTCAAACGCAGCTAGAATACAAACGCTTCATTCTGAGAATGCAAGCAAAATATTACTACCCACTGCCGTAATCTCCCTCGAACATAGGGGAGAAATATTTAAGCTAAGGGCCTTAATAGATCAAGGATCCCAACGATCGTTTATTTCATCTAAGGCCCAAAACAGATTGAAACTGCCAATTAAACAAGCCAATTTTGAAATTTCGGGAATGGGCGGAAGAGTAGTCCAAAACTCAAGTAAAATCTGCTCCATTACCCTAATTTCCCCCAAAGCGGACAAAAGAATACAAGCTCAAGCTATAGTTCTGCCGCAACTCACAAATATGCTCCCAAGCTATCACATAAATAGCAAACTTTGGCAAAAGTTTTCACATCTGAAGTTAGCTGACCCAAATTGTCACACCCCCGCGCAAATCGATATTTTATTAGGCAGCGATCTAATCCCCCAAATATTACTAGAAGGTGTTGAGAAAATTACCAACACCTTATTAGCTCAAAACACCATCTTCGAGAAAATGTACAGGCAAATCCTTGTGCATAAAGACGATCAAGACTTGCAACGCATCGTCTTCCGCAATTCAACCGAGAGTCCAATTCGTGACTACAAATTGAAAACGGTCACCTTTGGAGTTAATTGTGCCCCGTTTCTAGCTATTCGAACACTTCATGAATTGGCAAAAGATATAGAGTCAAAGCTACCCTTAGCAACCCCAGTGTTAAAAACACAAACATATGTAGATGACATATTATCAGGAAGCCACAGTATACAATTAGCGTGCGAATCACTTTCTCAAGTGATCCAAGCCCTTCACTCAGCAGGGTTCCCCTTAAAAAAGATTACGGCCAACAACCCCGAAATATTAAAAAATATCAATAAAAAAAATTTGCTAGACACAAATTTCTTAAAATTCGAAAAGGAAAGTACCACAAAAACATTGGGAATTCAGTGGAACGCGAAATCGGATCAATTCTCATATACTCTTGAGTCAATATCTGCAATATCTGCTAAAACTAAGAGACAAATCCTATCGTCGGTTGCAAAACTTTTCGACCCCGCAGGATGGCTTGCGCCAATTATGATACAAGCCAAAATCCTGATACAAGAATTATGGCTAGACGGAACTGATTGGGACGAACAAGTTAAACCACTCCGCTTGGTAAAATGGTCCCAATTTGCGAATAATCTGCACACAATTTCGGAGATACAAATTCCGCGATGGGTAAACTATTCCCCTGAAAACGAAGTCGAACTGCACGGCTTTTGCGACGCTTCAGAAAAGGCGTACTGTGCAGCCTTATATGTGCGCACTCAACAAAATGGCAAAGCAACAACCCACTTATTAGTCGCCAAAGGCAAAGTCGCCCCCTTAAGACCATAAGTTTACCACGTCTCGAACTGTGCGAAGCGCTCCTCCTAGCAAAATTAGTCGCTACTGTGCAAACCAATTTAGGATTGAGCGATCGAAAATTATATCTATGGTATGACTCCGAAATCGTCTTAGCCTGGTTAGAAAAACCACCCCATACATGGAAAACATACGTTTCCAACCGCACAGCCCAAATACTTGATCTGGTGAGGCCAGCTACTTGGCGACATGTAGCCAGTGGCGATAACCCAGCTGATCTTGGCACCAGAGGATGCAAACCCCTGCACCTAGCCTCCACCACACTCTGGTGGAATGGCCCCAGCTGGCTTTCAGACTCCCCCGAATTTTGGCCAAAATCCCCCGGACGCTTTATAATACCTCCAGAAAGTCGGAGAATTGAAAGCTTTCATACAATATTGAAAGATGATGACATCCTAGAGCGATTTTCATCATTCCCCCGAGCCCTCAGAGTAATAGCCTATATGTTTCAGTTCATAAACCGCCTGAAGAACAAAATAAAAGGAACGGCTAACTCTGCAAGTATTGCACTAACGCATCAAGACCTACAACATGCAAAGATCTCCCTCATTGCTTCCACTCAAACGCGTTATTACAGGCGTGAAATGTTGATGCTAACAGAATCAGAGCCAATGGATAAAAAGAGTCCACTCTTAGTACTCAACCCATTTTTAGACTCGAAGGGATTACTTCGTGCCAATGGGCGGCTAGCAAACTCCAGTTTGAGCTACAATGAAAGGCACCCCATAATTATACCTGAAAAATCCCCTTTCTCCACAATATACTTGAATTTTTTGCACATATTAATGCTTCATGCCGAACATCGACTCATGCAACAAATGGTCCGACAAGAGTTTTACATCCCAAGACTCAAGCCACAAATAAAGAAATGTGTTTTCATGTGTAAGGTCTGCACTCTCCATAAGCAGAAAATGCGCACGCAGATCATGGCAGCGCTACCACCCGAACGCTGTAATTTCACTCTACCCTTTACAATTACAGGTGTTGACTTTGCGGGGCTTTTCCAGATAAAAGCCTCTATCTTAAGGTCCTCCACCTTTACATAGGGTTATGTGGCCGTCTTTGTATGCTTTACGACAAAGGCGGTTTACCTTGAATTGTGTTCCGATCTGACGACTGCGGCCTTTCTAGCGGCATTTGCACGCTTTGTCGGACGGCGCGGATTTCCTTCCAAAATTATGAGCGACAATGGTAGAACCTTTGTAGGAGCTCAAAGAGCAGCCGAAAAACAATTTGTTCAATTCATAAAGGAAGTCTCGCCTGAAATCATTGAAAAATATGCACCCCAAGGCATTGATTGGCAATATATCCCCCCAAGCGCACCACATATGGGCGGGTTATGGGAATCCGCCGTTAAGAGTTTTAAAACTCATTTCAAGAAAATTACTGGCAATCATAAATACACGTTCGAGGAATTCACAACATTATTAGCTCGAATCGAAGTCATTCTAAACTCACGGCCCCTCTCTACACTCTCGCAAGATCCCTCCGATTTTACAGCCCTCACTCCTGGGCATTTTCTCAGAGGCGCGCCACTTCTGGCCATCCCCGAGCCAGAAACGCAGTCGCTTTCACTAATAAATAGATGGGAACGAATTAAAATTCTCCATCGTGAATTCAGTCGTCGATAGAAGGACGAATATCTTAAAGACCTCCTTAAAAGATATCGATGGAAAAATGCTCAAGAAGCCCCAAAAATTGGAGAATGCGTCCTTATTCACGACGAATGCCTCCCCCCTACCGAATGGCGATTTGGTCGCATAGAACAGGTTCATCTCGGCTCTGACGGTCATATTAGAGTAGTTGACCTACGTACCCAAAACGGCAAGCTTACTCGACCGCTCGTTAAACTCTGTTTCCTCCCTAACGCTAATAACATCGAAACCGCACATTCCGATAATTCACCGCATTAAACCGCTAAAACCACAGCATAACGATTAAACGAATTGGCCAGAAGGAAACCACAAACTGCGCACTCTCATTGTATGTGATTTTTAGCACTAACGTTCTCTCTTCTCCCATAGAGTGACATGGGCACTGAAATGCAAGTGGTTGCCCCCACCGCAGCAATTCGTTCGGCAATCTCTGTGCCACGCAATGCTGCAACTCCGGCACGCACCGCCCACAGCAGCGAACTGCCTACCGCAGCACCCCGGACCGCCCTCACTCCAACCGCTGCACCTCGACGCGACGCCTCAAGGAAGAACAACAGTGAGACCGTCCAGCGTTCGATGTCCTCTCTGCCGCCGCCCTCATCCGTTACGCCTGTGCGCCATTTTTAAGGGCATGTAGCCATCGCAGCGACAGCAAATAGCACAAGCGCACGGCTTCTGCCTGAACTGCTTGGCGCGGTCGCATGCCACCAGAGCGTGCACCTCCGAGGTGACGTGCCGTTGGTGTGACAGGCCGCACCAAACGCTGCTACACCGCACCAGTCGACGTGTGGCACCGCAACAACAACAACTACAACAACGTGTGTCACCAGAGCGCACGACCCCGCGCTTCAACGTGCGACAAGGACCGCAACGATGTACCACTTCACAACACCGACGGCAACCAATCGCGCACCACCACCGCAACAGGCGCCAACCAATAAATAGCGTTCGCGCCACCGGGCATCACAATCATCGCCCAACCGGGCTCAGTAGCGTCGTAGCGACGCTCCAACAGCTGCAACGCTTACTAGGCTGAAAGTTCGCCTAGGGGGGCCGGGATGGCTAAATGAGCAGCTTGGCAACGCGGTTGCTCGCCGACGCAAAAATAATTTAGTACACATACATTTCAAAACAAACAAATTATACCAAACACACACACACAAATATACATGTAAACATATGACACGACACATTTTTGCGATAATCTAAGCGGACGGACGTTTCCCCTAACTATCAAACCTTTAACTGAATAAAGCTTGTAAATTTAACCTAAATTTTACTTTTATTTTATTGTAAAGAAAAGGTGGTGTAAAAAGTGGTGAGTGGTTCCAGCAAATAAGTGCAGTGAACAGCGCAGAGTTATAAAGTACATGCTTCTCGACGTTTAAGAAATATGAGGAACAAAGTGGTGAATACAATGGAAAGTTTCAATCCTTCAACGCCGATGGGAGGATTTTTAGATATATTAAATATAACAGGCCCAGAGCGAGGTCGTGGGTGCCTGTCACACCTTCGTCACCTGAAAACATTTTAAAGATGCTTTGGAGCTCCTGGAGAAAATACAGGGCTGGGTCTACTACGGCCTAGATGAAGTGACTCTAAGAGTCTATCGCGGTGACGCGCAGCGCGCCTCCGGAGCAAGCACCTCAATTGATATGGACATTGAGGAGCCTGAACCGGAGGCTGACTTGTCCGATGCGGAGAGCAGAGCCTCCTTGCAATCGACCCTGGCATCTGCGATGCATTGGATGTATGGCGAGGAAGAGTTGCTTTACAGCGATGGGGAAGACAGTGCTAACGTCACGTCCGGAACCGGCAGAGCCCAGTACTGTTGGCAAATTGGAAGACATGGTAAATTGTTTTACCACGATCTGCACGCGGGCACTGGGCAAAGCCTGTCCTGATCCTAAACCGTGGGGAAAGCGCAGGCCCCACTGGTGGTTCCATGCTCTGGACTCTCTGCGGAAAGATTGCAGGAGACAGTTCAGCAGGGCGAAGAGGCTGAGTCAGTAATCTGAATAACAGACCTATAAACAAATCTTGCGGTCCTACAAAAAAGCCCTTCGTGAAGCAAAAAGATGCTCATGGAGGGATTTTTGCACTGGCGTGGAGGGCGTCGGCGAAACTTCAAACCTTACAAGGCTGCCGGGCGAGATCACATTATAACTGCTCAGCTGGTTGCAACGATTAATATTTCTACAAATTGGCTACTAAGTATGTTTAGAGCATGCTGCAAGCTAAACTTCGTACCGACGGTATGGATATCTGTTTCCGTAGTCTTCATACTCAAGGCTGGAAAAGCATCACATGCGAACCCAAAGTATCTTAGACCTATAAGTCTCTCATCCTTTGTTCTGAAAACATTAGAAAGGCTTGTAAACCATTTTCTCTCTTACAATCGACAAAAGGCTATTGTCTAATAATCAGCATGCTTATCTTAAGGGAAGGTTCACGGACACTGCATTGCATTCCCTAGTGAGCTATATCGAAAGGTCCTTCAGTTACAAGAAATTTTGCCTTGTACCTTTTCTTGACATTGAGGGCGCTTTTAACAACATTAGTCCTGAGGCCATTACACATGCCTTAAGAGCGCTCTGTGTAGAAAGCTCCCTGGTTGAATTTATAGAGCGAATGCTCTTGGGAAGAAAGATTACAGCAGAGGTCGGTGCAAACCGTGTTTCGAGACAGGTGTCTCGAGAAACGCCGCAGTTTGGTGTACTTTCACCTCTTCTATGGAATCTGACCGTTAATCCTATCCTGCGGGAGACGGAATTGGGTGCTACTAGAGTTGTCACATATGCAGATGACATTGCCATTGCATATATGAGCAAATTCCCTCAGACCTTGTGTGACTTGATGCAAGGTACACTCCGCGAAGTGGGCAACTGGTCCACGCGATGTGGTCTCAGCGTCAACTCAGAAAAAGTGAAGCTGGTGCTTTTCACTAGAAACTATAAGGTTCCGGATGTAACTACGCCGGAACTAAATGGAATCCGTCTGAACATAAAGAGGGAAGCCAAGTTCCTTGACGTCACATTGTACATTAAACTTAGCTGGAAGAATAATATGATCCAGCGATACCAGAAGGCTTCTGTGGCTCTATACTCTTGTAAAAGGCCCATTGGGAAGAGATGGGATCTGAATCCAAGCGTTTGCCGCTGGATCTACACAGCAGTGGTTAGGCCGATTCTCCTCTATGGAGCTATCGTTTGGTGGCCTGCATTAAGCAGAGCTGCTAATCTCAGAGGAGGGAGTGAACGTTAAGTTTGTGGTATCACAATGGGCCTCTACTAATGGCCTAAGTGAGTCGCTGGATTAGCAGTGACAGCCACTCATACCTACCTACCTAAATATAACAATGGATGGTGAAATGCAATGAAATCATTAATATTAAAAATACTTGTATAAAGGAGTGTTGAAAATGTGTATTCACATCGTGTTTGTCTGTATAAATTATATTGTTGTCATAATTGTCTTCTTGAAATAAAACTAACTTATGTTAACCAATTTTGCTTTGTTTTAGACTTTAAGAAAAGGAAAATTCTACGTCATAAAATAAAAAAAAAAGAAATTTAACAACTATTTAATCCTTTTGAAATATTTAGACATTCAAATTCTATCAACGCAGGAATAAACGCGAAAAATGAATTTACGATGTCGAATGGAGTGAGGACTATGAAAGGTGAGATCATACATTGTTCCTTTTCGCAAAGATCGCAGACATTTCCATTGGCCTAAGTCAATTTAATAACAATCTTAATGACAACTGTCGAACGTTAGATTTAGTTTTCGCATTTAATGAACTTAATCTTGTTCTGAATGCCTATCGCCCATATCTGTCAATAGTATTCATCATAAGGTTCTAATTATAAGCTTCAAGTTCTATAACTTTGCTTCTAATAACGTTGTTGTTCATAAAGTTTATGACTATGCCAAGGCCGATATTTCCGCTATTAATGAAGTTTTTAATTCGGTTGATTGGTCCATTTCGAACTCTTTCAATGACCCATGTGATTCGTATGAACTATTCCGCAATAAGCTGCGTGCATTTTCAACTTTGTTCCTTTAAAAAATTCAATTGTACGAGATAAGCCTCCATGGTTCAATTCAAGACTATGCCATTTGAAAAATCTAAAGAATAAAGCACATACAAAATTTAAGAAAACCTAATTAAATTGAAAAAGGATTATGAATGTCTCCATAGCTTATTATATAACCAGTACATCTCCAATGTGGAATGGGATCTCAAGAGCAATTCAAAAATTTTTTTGGCGTATATTAATAATAAACGTAAAACGAATGGTCTCCCAACTAGCCTTGAGTGTGAGGGCGTGTTTTCTAAAAATTCCATGGAAACTTGCAACCTGTTTCCAAAGTTATTTCAAGTAGTTTATAAGGAATGTCAAGTGATATCTGCTACGAGCTCTGCATTTTTTGACTCTATAGTAAATTCGGGTACAATAACCAACTTTGAAATTTCTTCCGATGACGTAGCTCTGGCAATCTCGAACCTAAAATCAAGTTCTTGTCCAGATCTGGAGGGGCTCGCCCCGGTATTCGTAAAGACCTTTTGCAATGCTATTTCTCACCCTTTGTCAATGTTGTTTAACATTTGTCTTAAACATGGAGTTTTCCTCGATTGCTGGAAACTCTGTTCAATTACGCCCATATTTAAGTCAGGTGATCGTTACAAAATTACAAACTATAGGCCAATTGTAAAGCAATCTACTTTCGCTGAGTTATTCGATAATATAGTTATGTACTATAGGAGTAGTTCTAGTAGTCTCTGTTAATTAACATAACATCTACTGTTATTTATCACTTTTGGCTCTCTTAACGTAGTTATAAGCTTATATTAAGTCTGATATTTAATTATTATTTAATTATTATTTCAAAAGTCAAATAACTTACAAGTTCTTACTGACTAAAACGATAACATTTAGAGTATACTACAGAGGTTCTTATGACTAAAACTTAGGATTAAAGTGCAGAAAGCACTAAAACAAAATAGAATTCAATAATTTAGAAAACACACTCTTTGGCAAAGAAAAATCAAGCAGGGTAGAATTCGAAATCTCGTTGAGTTCTCGATGTGAACGCGCTAATGGGGCATTTCTTGCATAATTCGTGCCAAGGGTCTTGAGGTAAAATGGAAAGTTAAAACGAAGTGTTCTCGCAGGAATAAGAAATTGAATAGAGAGCAGTAATGAGTGGCAATCGATTTCGCCACTTATCAATCCATGCACGAAAGTCAAAGAAAGAATAGTCCTTCTGCATTCTAGGGTCTTAAGATCAATCAATAGGATTCGGGAATTGTAGGAAGGGACGGGAGTGGAAAAATTAGGGGAAGATAAAGCATATTTAAGAAAAATCTTTTGGATACGTTCAATTCTATTAATAGCAAATCTATTATGAGGTCTCCAAATAAATGCAGCATATTCAAGTTTTGGACGAACAAAAGACGTGTAGAGTAATTTCAGAGTGTATGGATCAGTAAAGTTAGAACTATTTCGACGTAAAAAACCCATCGCAGCATATGATTTTGATATGATTGAATTTATGTGGTCATTAAATAAAAAAGAGGCATCGAAAATTACCCCAAGGTCTTTGGTCTCGTCGACAGACTGAAGGGGAGTACCAGAGATACTATATGACGTTCGAACAATGTTTCGTATTTTCGAGAACGTAACATGATAGCATTTGTTGATATTGAGATGGAGGTGAGACCGACAACACCATAAGTAAAGGCTATTAATTTAATTTTGAACCCGAGAAGCATCTTCAGGGGTCTTAATCGAAGAACAAACTTTTAGGTCGTCCGCGTAAAGCAGGAATCTCGAAGACGAAAAGCAGCTGCCTATATCGTTTATAAAAAGAACGAAGAGCAAAGGTCCTAGGATACTTCCCTGAGGTACACCAGATGATGCAATAAAGGGAGTAGAGGTTACCCCTTCGATCGAGACCACGCAGCACCTATTACTTAGATAGGATTTTAACCAGAGAGATACTATGTCGAAGGCTTTGGAGAAGTCGGTGTATATACAATCAACCTGTAGCCCAGAAGAAAATGTGTCAATGCATTATTCACTAAAAACCGCTAGGTTAGTTAACGTAGACCGTCCGGCGACGAAACCATGCTGGTGAGGGGAAATTAAACTCTTAACAGCAAAATACATTTTTTCCTTAACTATACACTCGAAAAGTTTTGAAATTGTAGAGAGCTTGGATATTGGTCTATAGTTTTTGACATCATTCTTTTAACCGCTCTTGAAAATTGGAGTAATTGATGTTAGCTTCCAATTATTCAAAAATACTCCTGTATTTAGCGACATATTGAAGATAAATTTCAGCGGTAATATTAGCGCTGGGCATTTTTTTAGAACGGCGGAACATATACCATCAACATCGGTCTGGGTAGTGACTTTTAATGAGTTAATTCCCCTAATTATATCATCAGAGGAAAGGCTTAATGAATCAAAACTTAGAGCTGAAGGCAGGTTATAATGACACACTGGGAATGAATCTTCAATGTCATCATTAGAAAAATTTGAACTGAAAAATTCAGCAAATAAATTGGCGACTTCTAAAGGTGAACTAGCAAATTTTTCTCCAAGACATACTGCTGAAGGAATGCTACCATTAGATTTATTTGATTTAATGTAGTGCCAAAAAGTTTTTGGATTCGATTTAATGTTCGATTCTACACTAAGGATGTAGTTTCTGTAGAGAAACTTATTTAAAAAGTTGAATTTTTTCAAAAGATGCTGGTACTTAGTAAAATGAGACTGAGCCTTAGATTTCCTGAACTTATTATAGTACTTGTTGCGTTGATTCTTTAGTCTTTTTAATTTATAATTATACCACGGTAGTTTGTAGGGCTTTGGTTTCCTAATTGGAATATTATTAAGACAAGTTTCATTTACGCTATATTTGAACTCAGAGAAACAACTATCAACATCTAATCCAGAAAACAAGTTCTCCCAGTTAGTTTTAAGAAAGCAAAGGTTAAGTTTAGCAAAATCACAACAACCAAATTTGAAAGTAACTTTATTTACGGAGTTATTATGAGAGAATTCATAAAATTCAACCTTAAGCGATAACGGAACATGATGTTTGTCTGATAGAGAAAATGGGGAAAAACATTGGGAAATAGTGGCATTAATATTCGGACTGGTAAAAACGAGATCAAGAATTCTATTAAGCTTATTGGTAAAATAATTAATTTGAACTAAATCTAGACTTAAGATATTATCTATGCCATACGACTCATGCGCAGCTGTAATATTGGTTGGAGTAAGACCCAAATTAGAGAACCTTCCAGACCACGAGATATTGGGAAGGTTGAAATCTCCGAAAACACACAGTTGATTATCACCTAGCTTGTTATGAACTAGATGAACAATATTATCTGTGTGTGCTTTATAGATGTCGTAGTTGCTACTCGGCGGAATATATGATGAAATTAGATATAAGGAGCCATAACCAGGTGATCCAATTAAACAAATACACAACTGATCCAAGATGGTATCAGAATTACTAAGAGTTACTTGAAAAGCACGTAGTCTTCGTTGAATCGCAACAATCACACCACCTCCAAGAGAGCAACCAGTTTTGATCGCATCTCGGTCTTTACGAAAGACATTGAATAGTTTAGTATCGAAAAACTCTTGATCAAAAAAGTCAGTATTGAGCCACGTTTCCACAAAGATAATAACATCAAACTCCAGATGAGCGCTTAAAATGCGAACAGCCTCGGATTTAGTTCGAATGCCGCCCATATTTTGGAAGTAAATCTTTAAATCATTAAATTCATAACATTTTTTGTTAGTTAATTGCTAAGCGATCTTAATTTTGTCGGCAGCCTTTTGAGTAAATTGGAAAGGTCTAACTTTAACATCAGCAGGCCATAGTGTAGGATTTAAAACCTTGTCCAAGAGCCTAGGCGAGACACCTAGCTTAAAATTAATTTTCTTCAGCTTGTTAATATCTGTATCTTTTTTGATAAGAGGGAAACAGGAAATTTGAATACTATCAATTAAAGCGTTTTTCATTACATAAGTTATAATATTTTCGGCAGTGACAGAAGATTTGAAAGACGACAGATGAATCCATTTTTTAGATGCAACTACGTCCAGATCCGTGCTGTTGTTAACCCCAATTACCACATCAGTAGTGAACTGTTTTTTATGTATTTTACTTTGCATTCGCGTCCACTGTGCAGGCGATTGCAGGTTTAAGTCAGCCGAAGGGAGTGATGATATATGTCTAGGAAGAGTATTAGCGTTTTGTTGACATTGGACTTTATTAATATCAGCATCAATAGGAGCAGAAGATATATCAGTAGCGAAATCAGCAGCAGCGGCAGCATCAGCATACGTGAGAGGTCCCTTATTGGTAGAGTACGTCAACGTTGTCGGGCGTCTAGGCGCAGACAAAGAAAGAGAAGCAGCGGTGTCAACACCATCAGAGAAAGCTGTGCTCTTAAAAATTTTACTCGTTGATCTAGTCACGCTGACTGGTACACTCTCACAAAGAGAAACAGCGGGTACAACGTCAGTGGAGCGAGGTGAGCGAAATGAATGAGCAATACTCGTACTTTGCAAGGTGTTGTTGGTTGTTTGGAGCTTAGCATCGGTACATTTGTTGGTGTCGCGAGGCGTTTGGATTAAATTAGCAAGTGAGGAGAACGCCAACTGCAACTCATCAAAACGAAATTTATTTTGCAAAGAGTGGATTTCAGCTTGCAGCGATTCTGTCAGTTTGACAAGCGATATATTATCTTCACGCAGAGCATTTACTGCAGCAACCATGTGAGTGTTCTCTACCTTGAGAGCGGAGATTTCTATTAGAGCAGACTCTAAGGCTGTTGTTTGTTTAGATGTGTGTTGTTTGACGAATTTGACTAACTCACTCAGCTCCACATTACAAGCATTACCTTCATCCAGGTTAAATGGAGGTGGAGGCGAACGAAGGGAGCGACGACGAACAGCTGTACACAAATTACAGAGAAATTGCTTACCTGATTTAAGCAAAAACTCAAGATCAGCTGGCTGAAGGTTAACGCAATCTAGGTGAAAAAGTTCATTGCACTTTTCACACTGCACTTTAGGTTGTGATCGCTCAACCTTATTATCACACACCCGGCATTGTTAGTTAACAAAGTCAGGTACAGTTAAATATGCATTAACTATTAGAGTCACTTTCTCATGTGGAAAGCCACAAAATTTTAATAATATTTTGGAATTAAAGCACGGATACATATATGTACATATGTTATCACTTGATTTACTATTAGAATAGTGAAGAAAATTTTTATGAATTTACAAACATCGACAGAGATCGTTCGAAAAACACGTCTGTACGCTACGACGTTTGTTAACGTATTTTTGTAGAGTTGTATAGTGAACGTCAAGGAATAAAGACTAAACAGAAACATACATTTTTGTGCAAAAATCTTATGCATTTTGAAGACTTGAATTTTTACGAAAAGCAAATTGTTCCGAAAGAACGGGAAAATTTAAAATTTGTGGAAAATTTACAAGCTTTAATTAATGAAAATTAACACCTAAGTCGAAATTTTAACGTTATAAACTATAAAAAAGAAGACTTAGGGTGAAGAAGAAGGAAATGGTATAAAAGTCATACCAAGGTCAAACCCAATGTCATTTGGAGATCGAACTACGTAGAGAAAAGTACAACAGAAAATATCACTCATTTAAAAAAAAAAAAAGTAATAGAGGATTAACGGGTCGTTCAACAACAATTTCAACAATTACAACTCAATGTCAATTGGAGGGCAAACCATTGGTATTGGAACTCTTGGGTAAGTGTGGAGCACAATTTTTATCAATCCGGACTTGACGCTGACCAGGGAGGATTCATAAGTGAAGAGAGTTACAACTTACAACAATCAACGAGAGGCGGTCGCAACAGTGCAGAGATGGAGGCTTTAGACATAAATGTTAGATTTAAGTTAATATTCACAAACATTAACAGCATTTCCAGATTCGATGGAGACATAGATGCGTTGTTAAATTTTATAGAACGTATCGATACCATGGTTCCAATTCTGGATTCATTTCCGCTTGATTATAGTGTTTTAATTATGGGCTTTATCAAAGATAAAAGTGTAGGAAATGCAAGAAGATCTTTGTTGGTCAATGGAAATTCTGATAGCTGGCCGGTAATTACATAAACAAATTTTAATAGACAATCACGGCGAAAAAGACTCAGTAGATGAGCTTATTGATAAAGTTAGAAATTGTCGCTGTGACTCAACAATTTAATTTTTTTATAAAAGGTTAAATACTTTTTTGTTGTTTTTTTACTCCGACAAGGTTGAAAGTTGATGTATTTTGGAACGATTTTCCGTCGATCCTTGTCAAATTTGGTTTTGAAACAAACCGGTTTCGGCGTTGTGCCATCTTCAGTGTTATTTTTCGTTCTGTTTAGTTTACGTCTGGCGGTCCCTATTTATTGTGTTTTGTCCTTCGTAGGTATCGGTATCTATCTTTAACTAGCAGCCAACAAATGTTTGTAGGTGTATGCTACCTGAGTTTAGGGTTTATTTGTCAGCGTGAAGTTTTTTTTTCTTTTACGGTTGCCTATGTGGTATGCATGGGTAGGTAGAAGTCAGTAATTTTTGTCCTGTGGGATGTTTTGTGTTGGTTTCTTTGCGTTAGTTTCTTTGGTAGTAATTAAGTTCGTGCTTTGTTTTTTGTAAACAAGTTTCAATGGCTCAAATATTACGTCCGAGTTGGTGTTCGTCTGTTCGTTTATTATTCTTCCGTCAAATGTTTTCTGTTTGTATATCTTCATGTTTTCCAGTGCGTTTAGGTGCCGCCCTTTTTGCTGCACATGCAATACCTTTACGGTTTTCTTAATGTTTGCTGGTGTACATTTGCTGTGGAACATGTGATTTGCAAAGTTAGATTCAGGTGTTGTGGTGGGTTTCCGTGACTTCTTGTTGTAATCCCTTATGTGTTCGCGGAACCTTGTTCTTACTTTACGTCCTGTTTGTCCTATGTAGCTGTATTGGCATTCGCAGGTCAGTTGGTATACGCCTTGGCTGTTTAGTGAGTCCTCTGTATTTGTACTTGTCCGTAGTATTCGTCCTAAGTTGTTTACTGTTTTAAATGCTGTGTGAATGTTGTGTTTTTTGAAAAAATTTGCTAATTTATGTGTTGATTTTCCTGTATAAGTTAATAATGTCCATGTCTTTCCGTCTTTATCCTTATCGCTTCTTTTTGGGGTCCCATTGTTTCTTCTGAATTTATCTATCAGATCTTTTTTATATCCGTTATTGACCGCTATGTTGTAAATAATGTTTAGCTCTCTCTTGTGTGCTTCTGGTGTTAAAGGTGTTCGTTCTAGTCTGTCATCTAGTTGCTTTAACGCCGCATTTTTGTGCTGCTGAGGGTGGTTCGAAGTGTTATGAATTACCGTGTCTGTGGCTGTTGGTTTTCTGTAAATTTCAAAGCCAAGTTTTCCTGTGGTCTTGTCTGCCCTAATTGCCAGATCTAGGTAGTTAATCCTTCCTTCGCTTTCTGTTTCCATTGTAAACTGTATGTTTCCGTGTTGTTTGTTGAGATACTCCAATACTTGTTCTTCGTTGTTGCTGGTTAGAATGCAGATAATGTCATCAACGTATCTCGCGTAAAATGTAACACCCAACTCGGTTGTAAGTTCTTTCATGTATTTTTCTTCCAAATTCTGCATGAATACTTCCATGAGTACGGCTGAGGTTGGGTTCCCCATTCCAAGTCCGTTCGTTTGTCTGTAGAATTTGTTATTAAATTTGAAATAGTTTTGTTGTAGTGTGGTTCTTAAAATTCTTGCGATCTGTGCAGCCTTGATTTTGTTTTTGGTTTTCTCCAGTATTTTTGTGTATACCATGTCTATTGTCTCAGGTAGTGGTATTGAGGGGTATAAGTCCTTAATGTCAAACGATACTAGTTTACTGTCCTTTGTGATGTTAACGGTCGTCAGTTTCGCTATCAGTTCCGTTGTGTTAGTTATTGTGTGTTCGTTCTCAAGTTCTAGGGTGTCATTCAGTATCGTCTTTAGATGCTTTGATAATCTATAGCCAGGTAGCATACACCTACAAACATTTGTTGGCTGCTAATTAACGATAGATACCGATACCTACGAAGGACAAAACACAATTAATAGGGACCGCCAGACGTAAACTAAACAGAACGAAAAATAACACTGAAGATGGCACAACGCCGAAACCAAGTTTGACAAGGATCGACGGAAAATCGTTCCAAAATACATTAAATTCTTTATTATGTAGGTTAAATAATGCTCTATACTTCAGCAATGTTAATGATTCTGCTATTAACGCTAACAGTAATGCTAGAATTGCACTGCATACATTTAAACATGGTTTACCAGGGCCTGTTAGAAGCATAATCATTAGCAGAAATCCAACAAGTTTAAAAGAGGCTTTTGACATAATAAAAAAGAATGGTTATTTAATGTATCGCAACAACAAACGTGGCTCTTTTGACAACGGATCACAGATCTCAGGTAATACACGTAATGCAGAAAATAACATAGGAGATAACAGAAGTACAACTAATATTCATCATGCTAATAGAGAAATGGTAACTGGAACGGGAAACGAAAGTGGAACCATGCAAAATTCCTACCAACAACAAGCTTCCACGCAGTCCAGACGAACTTACTACTAACCAGGCAGGTAGAATGCAAAATAGTTCTCAGAGAACGAATGGTAATGACAATGTCACAGGTACGTATAGGTATGCAGGTAGTTCCCAAAATGTTAATTCCAACTATGCTAACAATCAAAGCCAAGTTCAGTCAATGGAAATAGGAACAAATGAAACTGACCAAAATTTTCAAACAGAAGCCTTAGGAAATTACCCTATATAGTAATTGATACTCATGTGCGAAAACTTAAGTTTATTATCGACACGGGCGTGGAATTTAGTGTTATTAGCCCAAATATTTGTAACCCTAAATGGAAAATAAATTCACCAATTTTTTCATTAAGAGTTTTAAATAAACTAGTGAATACTAACGTTCAATACAGAATACCACTATTTAAAGAATTTAATAAACCTAACACATTCGTTAATTTTGTTGAGTATCCAATTCATTCGTATTTTGATGGTATAATAGGTAATAATATTTTATTTGATCTTAACATAATATTTGATTATAAAAGTAGAAGACTGTTAGCAGACAATACAAGTTTAGGTACCTATTTATTTCAACGAGAATGAGGAAATATCTTTAGATAACTATTTAAATAACGAAGAAGTACAAGTATTTATTTGTGAAGAGGATAAAAGGGAAAATTGTTTAGCTAACTTGTTTTCTGAACACCTCAACTTAAAAGACAACACCATTTTGCAAGTTTTTTTTAAACAAATACACTAATCTCTTTTATAAAGGAGGCGAAATATTATCGTTTACAAAAGAAGTAAAGCATCGTATTGCAACTAAAACAGATATTCCAATATACAGCAAACTCTACAGATATCCCACTGTACATCGTACAGAAGTTGATAAGCAAATTAAAGACATGCTTAAGCAAGGAATAATATCACACAGTAACAGTTCATATAACTCCCCTCTGTGGGTTGTACCTAAAAAGATAGATAACAGCGGTAAACCGAAATGGCGAATTGTTATCGATTATCGAAAGTTAAATGAGCAAACCGTTGATGACAGATTTCCTTTTCCGAATATGAAAGACATATTCGACAAATTAGGTAAATGCCATTATTTTAGTACTCTCGACTTGCAAAAGGATACCATCAGATTGAAGTTCATACTGAGGATAGACCAAAGACTGCATTTTCAACAGCAGACGGTCACTATGAATTTAATCGAATGCCGTTTGGTTTAAATCAGTTACGTAAATCGAATTCGAAAATCCAATACGGTAAGTGTCATTTCGCGGCAATATCTACAAAATTTTTAGGTCATATAATTTCTGCAGAAGGCATTAAACCCGATCCTGCAAAAATTGAAGCAATAAATTCACTAAGATTACCGGAAAATAAAAAAGAAATAAATAAATTTTTGGGAATCACCGGTTATTATCGTAAATTTATTTGCGACTATGCAAAGGTAGTTTTTATTTATTTATTTTAAAATATTTAAAACAAAATGCTGTTCTTGATATTAAAGACAAAGATTACATAAATTCATTTGAAGTTTTAAAGAAAATTTTGACAAATGATCCGGTTTTACAGCCACCTGATTTTAAAGAAAAATTTACTTTAACCACGGATGCGTCCCAGTACGCTATAGGCGCTGTATTGAGTCAGAAAAATCACCCAATTGGTTACGCTTCACGGACTTTATCCGACCATGAAATAAGATACTCAACTATTGAAAAAGAACTTATTGCTGTTGTTTGGGCGGTGAAATATTTTCGAACGTATTTGTATGGGAGAAAATTTTTAATACAAACAGACCATAAACCATTGATTTGGCTACATAATATCAGAGAACCAAACATGAAATTACAGCGATGGAAGATTCTTCTTAATGAATATAACTCTGATATTTGTTATATTCAAGGAAAAGATAATAAGGTTGCGGACGCATTAAGCAGATATTTAAGAAAAGAAGAAAATAACAAAAATGCAGACATTTTTAACATTGAACTATTGAATAACGAAAATGACACAGATATTGCTCTACAGCTGCAACTGTTCATAGTGCTGCTGAGGATAATTAAATTATATATTTATAACTGAAAAGTCATTAAATTACTATAAAAATCAAATATTTTTAAGTTGTGGGGAAAATAAAAATTTTTTACAAAAATTGTTAACAAAAAGTGCCAAAATCATGTAATAATAAACAAATTTTCTAACTTATTTGAGTTAATGAGTAAGATACTATTGAGTAAAGGCATAATGTGCGTATATTGCGAGGACGATGAGCTATTCCTAAAATTGCAGGAAATGAAAATTTTCATAAAAGTAACCTAATTTTATACCGATCAGTAATAAAGTTGACAGAGATGACAGATAAAAATGAGATTTTGACTATAATTGAAAATGAACATAACCGTAATAGTCATAAAGGAATTCAAGAAGTTTTTTACGAATTAAGAAATAGGTATTTTTATCCAAAACTTTACAGGATGATAACTTCAGTAGTTAACAATTGTGAAATTTGTCAACTCGCAAATCACGATAGAAAGCCATTGAAAATGCCATACCAAATAAGTGCAACACCAACTCACTTTAATGATATTGACATTTGGTACCCTAACAGAAATCGTATGTTTTTTACCGCAATAGATAAGTTTTCCAAATATGCAACTTTCCATAAAATAAGTGACAGAAATTGGGTAGCTATTTTGGATGCTTTAAAACAGCGTATACAGTTTCTAGGTAAAATGAACGAAATTGTGTTCGACAATGAACGTTGTATGATACATAGTGCTGTTGCTTTGTTCTTAAAAGAAAATAATATTGAATTTCATTTTTGTAATTTTTTGTTTTTTAAATTAACGATTTAGCTTGATAAAAGTTAAATTTTTAACTTTTTGGTTTTTTCAAAAAAATTTGTTTGTTATTTTGTTTTTATTTTTTAAATTGCCAAAAGTATAAGAAACAATTTTAAGTTATAACACAATACGACAAAATCAAATTTTTTGGTACACAAGAGAAATGTTAACAGAATATGAAAATAGGCTTAAAATAAAGAAATACGTGTCTCTGCATTTTTCATGTGTACCAACCACTGTCGTACTGTGTAATATGAAATTTACCCCCGAATTCAGTAAGCTGTCTCAGTCTTTAATAGATACAAAAGTCACAATTTTAGACCAGTTGGCATTCATAAGTTTCAAAATAAAGCCTCTAGTCTCAAAATAATGTCTGTAAATAGTGATCTGGTGATTGCTTTTTATATCTACAAAACATGCCTGCAAGTAGATCTTTTAAAGATTCAAACCTCGAATTCGGCGGCATAACGAGTTATTGCACGGACCGCTACCCACTCGACCACAGCGGCCACAACAACAACTGGTGGTCATCAGCAAAGGAAGGGGGGCCCCAAATCACAATCAGGATATTATGACCAACATTGAAGGTCCCTCCCAAACAAAGGAAAAACTGTTGATTCCTTCTATCCGCGCAATGAAACGCAACACTCGGGTATCGTCCGCTCACCGTACCGTTGTTGTTGTTGTAGCGGTTACCAAGACCCTGTTTGAGGCGATAGCGCCATCAATCGTTATCGTCGAGTTCAACTAACGGGTGGTCCAGGAAACGAGCAGCTTTGACAGGGTTGCACCATAGGGAGAGGGGTGTTAGTTGAGTGGGTTTGACCGGGCGTGCGAAAAGATGTTTGCTGTCGTGCGGGGACTCTCCGCATTCCGGGCAGGTGTTAGGGGTGTCGGGGTAGGAGTTTAACGTGTTACAATATACAGATCTTAATTGGGCCGAGTGACGCGTAACTCACGAGACAGCCGGAGCTTTTCCATTGCTACCGGTGGGGGTTGGACTCCTTCACAGACCGGGAATCCATGTAATTGGAAACGGATTCGCTGTGTATGTTGCCTAGAAATCGTCTGTACGTCGTGAGGTTCAGCGGTTGTCGGTTATAAGTCTGTCAGTTGGAACAGGTGCCCCTGATGTGCCTGTGCGGTGGCTCCAGTGCGAGCAGGTCCCTGTTTGGCTGCTTCTGAAGGTGGCAGCCCAGCCGAAACTGCTTTGAGAGGGTAAAGCTGTGCTTCTATACCGGAAGCACGACAGCTTAATGTTGAAGATGTTTTTCAGATGAAATCAGGAGGCAGCCGATCACAGTCTGCAGTGCGGCGCTTTGCGATATCTGTAACTTCGTCCACCTGCTAGTTCCAGGCGACAAAATTGGCGGTACATAGTTTAGAATCGACCGGCCAATGTATGTTACCAGCAACGTTTCTTTATCTTTGCCCCAAAGAGAAGAGGATCAGGGTGTCGAAGGTGACCCCTAGTATCTTCGCGTGATTAACCGTCGGAATGGGGGTATCTACGATATGTATGTCGAGGTTAAGCCCGACTTCCTTCTTCTAAGATGTAAAAAGGGTCGCCGTAGACTAAGCGGGAGATAACGTCAAGTTACGGTAAGTGAAGAAGTTGGCAAGCTTAGGAGGGTAGCAGTTTTCTCGGTTTTGAAGTCTCATCTAGGAAGAATACCGACGCCTGACGACCACTCATGTAATTCGCGGTCCATCGCTTCAACGCCACTGGGAGATATGAGGCCTCCTCGTCCTTTAAAAGAAAATAATAGAAATGACAAGTCCAGGGCCGCCAGGACGGTTCTCTCACAATGGCGGTCGCCGTTGAGGCCAGGCTTCACCTGAATGTTTATGGCGTTAAGTGCGGTTTTGATGCTATGCAGTTTCCGGAAGCCGTGTTGGTGCTTCGTCGGGCCAAGGCCACTGGTGAAAACAGGGAGATCGGCCGATAAGAATCACTTTTATCAAATGATACACTTGTAGTTGTGTTTTTATTAAAACTTTATTTAATGACAAGCGCTGGCTGTGTCGGTGAGCTCACAATGGAAAACTGAAAATTAATTTTAATTCTAAGCTAAACGAAGTCACCTGCACCTTTTCATTTCTGGATTTTCTGTTAGCGTTAGATAATAGCTGCGCTGCACCAGCTATTGCGCCCGGATGCGCTGTAGACGCTTACGTTTGCAACTTTTCGGTTAGCACAGCGAGTTACCCGTGGTAAGCGTGAGAATGTAAATTTGCTGACTTAGGCCACGCGTGGACTTTTGTCCGGTATGTGAGCTGATCGCGTTAACTCCTCCCCTTCTAAGTGAAGGCCGTCCTCGGGCTTCTTAAAACTGTCAATGACAGCCTGTAGGTCATGATGTTGTCGCCTCTTTTTTCGCCTCCGATAGAGCTTAAGGAGAACGTAACAGCTGATAAAAATGGTTATGGTAGCAAGACTTGAAAGTGTTGGTCCTGTCATAACTTTGGTTTCAATTTCTCCAATATAGCGCAGGTTTTTAAGACTCATTCTCCGATGGTATGGCATGCTCAATATATCGTGGTGGTTAGTTATATTGAGAAGTGTCGCCGTCGCTGAACCCGGCAATTTCTTCAGCATGCGCTTATGGTTTTTAAAAGAAGTCCCAGTGATTTGGACCTCATTTTCGAAGGTAAGTAAATAAGTCCCGGTAACCGTTTTTTCGGAGTCTTCGCTAGTCTTGATCACCACGGTATCGTCGTTAATATTAACGATACCTTCATCCACCGTTACAATAGGTTCAAGGTGGCTGGTACGTGTGCTGCAGTGGGCGACGCTACCAGAATGAAGTTGTTGCGCGAGTTAATATCGTTCGCACGATATGAGTTAAAAAAAATATCTTTTACCGCTACGCCGAAATGCGTGCTCTTTATTGATCTTCTAAAAACTGTCTTACATTTTGAATTCTTAGTTCTATTTATACTATTGAGATGTGGTGGTAGTTATCGTAGTGGATTATTCCATTGTCAGTTGCTTGTTGTTTACGAGTGTAGATATCTATTGTTTGTAGTGATAGTGCATTTCTATTGTTCCAATGATTGTCCGTTGCTTATGTGCAGGTCAGTTGTTTGTTGTTTACATGCATTTCTCGGTAATGCATGTTTATCTGTTGTTTACGTGTTGATAATGCATTTCTTGATAATGCATGTTTTGGTTGTGGAAACGTTGTGCCTTGTGATGACGTCATTAACTCCCCTCCTTCTTAAAATGAAGCGTCCTCGCTACACTGCTGCTAGGTGTTGTTGTTGAAGACGGTTGAGTTCGATTTCGTAAAGTTCGTCCATTCGCCTTTGTCTGCCAAGTGTTCTTTTATTTTCGCAGTATCGGCAGAGGTGTACTAGACCATAAGTGGTGACTGCTAAGGTAAGGAATGCAATTATGATGAAAAGTGTAAACTGTACAGGGTTCTCCTCGACAGGTATTAAAAACGTTGAGAGTTCTTGAATGTTGTTGAATTTGTATTTTGAGTCTGAGGAAAGGATACGGAGTACCTCAATTTTTTCGCTATGTTGGTTGTGTATAACTTCTCTGAGTTGTTGTTGATGGTTATAATAAGTGATGCCATCGATGTTTGTAGATTCTTTAAAATGTATTAGTTTTGGGCCTGATATATGCATGTTGTTCCAAGTATGCTCATAATCCGTCAAGATGTGACCAGTCTCTAGGATTCGGAGTGGGGCGTTATTCTCATGGATTGTTTCGCATTGCGCAGGATTGTCTTTTAATATTTTTAAAGTGCAATTATCAGAGGGTTCTGATTTACAAATAAAGGTACTAATATAATTTTTACATTTTGATACTCTTTGATAATCGTTACATTTTGCAATCTTAGGATCTATATTAATTTTACCATGCTTATGTGCTAAAGGATATACGTTAAATAGGTTACATTTAGTTTCAAGAAAAGGGTATTTGTATATTGTTATAATTGCATGTTGTATATGAATGTCCGCATATTCTAATATATTGATTATTGGAAGATCCAACTGTTCATGGTTTATTAACTCATACACATCTTTCAAATTTAATGTGCCAGAATAAAAATTATTATTTTTCGCAAAATTAATAGTGTTCGCTATTGATTGAAGTTCATTATAGACTTCTGATATAACAATATTTTCGCTAATTGTTTTGGGATCAAGAGTTTCGAGTATTCTTTCGAACTGTGAGTTAATTGTTTTTTGCTTATTGTTATTTTCTATTAGCATATTAAGTGACGTTTTAATTTCTATAAGGTCATTGTGGTCTGGTGTGCCAGTGATGAATTTAAGGATGGAACCAAGGAAGTTAAGTGATCTCTTTGGTCTGTAGATATTTGGTATGAGTTGATTTTTTAAAGTTTCAATTCTGTTCACTAAAATTTGAGTCTCAGGGTAGTTTTCTAAATTATATGTAGATTTCATTACACTTTCGTAAGGCGCGAGTATTTTTGAAAGATTAGATATGTGATACAGGAAAGCTGTATTCTGATAAATGTAAACAGGATCTGTTTCCACTAGTACATATTTTCTATTGGTTAAGTCTATTATATTATCGCTAAATGCGATAGGGAAAAGTAAGATAAATACTACTCCGTACATGCCTTCACTCTGATGTTGTCCTTATGTATAATGAGTCCTTTATTTGTTGTTATCGTTTTTCCGTTGTCTTCTTTAACTATATGTTTCGCGTATGTTTTTACGTTTTTGTTCCGTCTATGCGTCTTGGAGTATATAACATCACCTTGTTTGTAATTCAGCTGTTTGCGATTGTGGTTGTGGTATCGTAAGACTCTGTCTTGGTTTTGTTGAAGGCGCTCTTTGATGCCAGGATACCCCTTTTGGTTGAAGAACACGTCCTCGGGTTTCTCGTTGGTCACTGAATGGATTGTCTTATTGTATTGTCGGACTGCTTCGTATATCTGTTCGTCAGGTGCTGAACTGTGTTGGTGTGCCAAGACTTTCGCGAGTTCGATTATCGTGCTATGCGTACGTTCGACTTGCCCGTTTGTTGTAGAATGAAAGGCAGGAGTTTTGGTGTGTGTTATTTGTAGTCGTTTGTAAATTTGTTGTGCACATATGCTAGTGAGTGTTGACTCGTTATCAGTCATTACAAACTTTGCGTTGGGGTATATTTGTGAGAGAATCTCGTCAACGTATTTGTAAGTATCTTTCTTTGAGGGTATTTGTCTCAAATGGCAAAATTTTGAATATTTGTCGGTTGAGCTAATGTATATGTTATTGCTCATATAAAATAAGTCTAAGTGTATGCATTCGCCTACCTTGTTTGGTATTGGTGCTGAACCTATTGGTTGTTTATTTGGTCGGCGTTCATACTTGTTGGTAAGACATATTTCGCAGTCTTGTACTTCTTTTTTACAAGCGTCACGGATGTTCGGCCAGTAATATCTGAGTGAAATTTCCTGCGCGTTATTTTTATAATTTCTGTGAGCACGTCTGTGTGTGTCTTGTATGATTTGTTTTTGTTGTTCGGTTTCGGTGATGTCGTCTACCATTTTTTGGGCTAATACGATTGATACGGTCGGAAATGTGTCAATAATGTCGTTTTCGACGTAAAATAATATTTGCTCGTCTATTTGAAGAGCGTTAGTTACCTTTGGTCTAATTATATTTTTTAGTCTGTCCAGTAATTCAGCTTTGGTGTTAAAGAAAAGTGTATGTCGACTGTTAGAAAAAATATTTTGTGATGATATTTCGATTAGGTTCGCATCTGATTGTTTTATAACAATTTGATTTTTAAAGCAGTTTAATGGTTGCTTTACTCGTTTGAGTTTTTGTGTTGGTGAGCTTTGTGCCGAATGTTGGGAGTCATCCGAATTTGATGTGTTGTTTATTTGCTGGCGAGAAAGTGCATCAGCGACAACGTTCTGGTGTCCAGGTTTGTAAACAAGTTTTGCGCCGTATTCTTCGATGAAATTCTTCCATCTTTTTAATTTTGTATTGGGGTTTTTTTCCGATATGGAGAAGATTAAAGATTGATGGTCAGTGTAAATAGTCAAATCCGCTATACCATATAAGTAGTTGCGGAGTTTCTGTAATGCCCACACAATTGCGAGTAACTCTTTCTCATTTGTAGAGTAGTTCTGTTCTGTTTGGCTGAGTGTTCGTGAAATAAATGATATGGGTTTTTTATTTTGGGATAATACAGCTCCTATAGCGTAATTGCTAGAGTCCGTGGTTAATTCAAAAGGTTTATCAAAATTTGGTTGGAAGAGTTCAACCTGGGTTTGCAGTTCTTCTTTTATTTTGTTTAGTGCTTCTAGTGCAGGTTCGTCTAAGGAGATTTTTATTTTTGCACTTTGATTTTTTGATATGCCACCGTTGTCTCCTCTGAGGAACGTAGTGAGTGGCTTGGCGATGGCTGCAAAATTTTGTATAAATTTTCGATAATAACTGGTGAGACCTAAAAAGGATCTGAGTTCCCTCAGCGATTTGGGAATAGGAAAATCTTTAATAGTTTGTATTTTTATAGGGTCAACAGTTATCCGGTTATATTTTATTATGTGTCCTAAGTATTCTACAGAGTCATGAAAGAAGTGTGATTTCTCATTCGAAATCTTCATGTTGGCTTGGTGAAGTGCGTTTATAATTATGCGGATATGTTCGATATGTTCTTCGGGAGAGGAAGAATAAATGAGAACATCGTCTATATAAACGTAAGCGAACTTCCCGATATATGGTCTAAGAATATCGTCCACGCATCTTTGAAAAATGGATGGGGCATTTTTCAGGCCGAACGGCATACGAAGGAATTCGTACTTAGCTCCATTTACACTAAAGGCCGTTTTTTCTCTGTCAGATTCATTAATAAGGATCTGATGGAAGCCAGACTCTAAATCTAAAGTAGTAAATACCTTTGCATTACCTAAATTCTGTATGGTCATAGCCACATCAGGTATGGGGTATCTATCTGTGATAGTTTGAGCGTTTAGCTTCTGAAAGTCTACGACCATTCTGCGCTTAGGTTTCCCTTGTTCGTCGGTACCTTTTTTAGCGACAGTCCAAATGGGTGAGTTGTAAGGACTTTTGCTGTGTTGAATTATTTCGTTTTCTAGAAGTTTATTGATTTCTTTGTTAATAAACTCATTATCCGACATAGGGTACGGATATTGCTTTGTCCAAATAGGATCTTCGGAATTCGTCCTAATGGTGGCTTGTATCGTGGTAGTAAATGGTAGTATGGCGTTAGTACTTTCATTTTTTTGCATTATTTCGGCGATTTCCGCCCTGAATTTTTCATTATTAATTGTATAATTTATTCTCTGTACAGAGTCACTTTCTTTCTTGGCCCTATATTTATAACTGAGCTTGTACTCGAAAAGGTTGACCTCTGCTTTGATTGCTCTGAGCCCCTGTTCGCCCAGAAGCATATCAAATTCTTCTAATGCATCTGTTTCAAAAAATGTGAGATTATGTTCTAATAATGTTATTATTTTTTTTGATTTGGTTATTGAGTGACCATGAAGAGTTTTTACTTTTACAGGTTTAATTTGAATAGGCTTACCGATATTGCATTTTGTACTTATATAGTTATTTGTTGCTCCAGTGTCGATGAGGATGTTTATAGTTTTGCCTGTATCCCTGCAGTGGCGTTGCAGACACGGCAAATCGTTCATACGCCTAAAAAAGCACTGCCGGTCTCGTATTAATCATCATCGTTATGTTCTGGTGCAAGCGATTGCAGTTCTTCGTCGCGTGTTTGGTTTACCAGCTGTACCTTCTGTTGTGTGTTGAAGTTGCGAGATGAAGGATTTCGTTCTCTCTTCTGTGGTTCTCCTCTGAATGGGTTATTTGGAGGTAGCCCTTGGTTTTGGCGGTTATAGCTGTTTTGTGGGGGTGCAGGATGGTTTCTGTTGAAGTTTGTAGATCTCATGTATTGGTGTGATTGATCTACTTCCATTGGTTGTTGCTGTTGCCTGGGTGCATTTTGTGTATATTGCACTCGCACGTCTGGTCTGTATCTTCGTGGGTCCTCGTGATATCTTCTGTTCTGAGGAGGTTGATGCTGCGGTGTATTGTTCGGTCTAAGGTGATGGTATTGCGGAACATCGAATTGTGAGTTCACGTTATCGTGATATATTGTGCTTGCGATAGCGTAGGCGGTCTCTAAATCTCTTGGGTTGTGGCTATAGAGGGTGCCGCTGGTATACTTGCTGTTTAATCCGAGAATAAATGTCCTGACGGCTTCCTGATTCGCATATTGTTGCATATCAGAAGGGGATGTTGAGTTCTCCATCTCGATTTTCGTGAGTGCGAGGTTTAATGCCTTGTTGACTTCACAATGGAATTCTGCTAATGTCCTTTTACCTTGCGTTATTTTCTTCATTTCTTCCAGTAAGACATATAGAGGTCTCTGGTCCGCATAAGTGTAATCGAGGCGGTTAATTATTGAATAAAAATTGAACTTTGTATCGTGGTTGATTAGAATATCTGCTGCCTCTCCTTGAATTTTTGAGTGTACAATCGAGAGTGCCGTGTAGTATGTGGGTGTTGTAGTGTATTCCCTTATATTCTCCATGTGTATCCAAGCACGTTTCCTCCATGATCTATATTGATTCCTATCGCCTGTGAAGTTGGGTAACGTTTTGAATATTTCCAAGTTTATTTGCGATTGATCCGTGATGTTTGGTGTACATTCTACATGTTGATCTGTCGTAGTGAAAGTCTGGGTTTGTTGTGCTTCCAGGGTATTTACTTTTAATTGTGTATTGTTTAGAGCCTGTGTGAGGAGTTCTACCTGTGCTCGTAGAGTTGCGATGTCCTGAGCCATTGTATCGTCTTGTGGTATTGGGCGCAGAGAGTTGAAAATTTGTTGGCGTTTATCGCGTGAGTCCAGGGTGAAGGATTCTCTTTAAAATCAGGAATCTTTTATTTCACTTTTCACTTTTTTTTTCGGTTTAGGCTGCCTGCTATTTCAAGGTTTGCCTTTTTACGCGACTGGATAAACTTATTATATCTCACTTTTTTCAGAGACTGGTTTTGTGCTTTTCTTCAAAGCCGTGGAATTTTTTATTTTATTATCCTGTAGTTTCGAGGATATTTGGCTGTAGTCAAGAGTTTAGACCGGTTGAGCCCCCAGTTAATATCGTTCGCACGATATGAGTTAAAAAAAATATCTTTTACCGCTACGCCGAAATGCGTGCTCTTTATTGATCTTCTAAAAACTGTCTTACATTTTGAATTCTTAGTTCTATTTATACTATTGAGATGTGGTGGTAGTTATCGTAGTGGATTATTCCATTGTCAGTTGTTTGTTGTTTACGAGTGTAGATATCTATTGTTTGTAGTGATAGTGCATTTCTATTGTTCCAATGATTGTCCGTTGCTTATGTGCAGGTCAGTTGTTTGTTGTTTACATGCATTTCTCGGTAATGCATGTTTATCTGTTGTTTACGTGTTGATAATGCATTTCTTGATAATGCATGTTTTGGTTGTGGAAACGTTGTGCCTTGTGATGACGTCATTAACTCGCGCACGTTGGACGTTGGAGTCTCTTGCAAAATGTCGATGTAAGTGTCACGCTACAATTTCCAATCGCCAGGATTTGATTGTTACAGTCAGCGATATTGTTGTCGTTTGCAAGGTGCAGGATTGTTCCATTATGTTGAACAGGGAAAAGAATAATTTTCTTACAGACTAATGTAGTTTAGGATACTTAATAATAAAATGTAAAATATTACTGTCTAATAGAACCTTGATAAATGATACCTCCATTAAATCTGTTATAGTTGTATTAGTAGAGCGCATATCGATAAAATTTTTTGCATCATCAGTGTTCAGTATCAGTGGGTTTATTACACCTAATTTTGCAAGGGTAATGGTTGAGATTAGGGTTTCAATTTCCGAAATTACAATTCTGTTTCAAGCAAGCAATGTTTCGTATAAATAACTGGTATCAATCTGCTTAGCCTTTGAGTCCTTAATAAGTAGGTTGATTTTTAAATCTGTTATAGTTGTATTAGTAGAGCGCATATCGATACAATTTTTTGCATCATCAGTGTTCAGTATCAGTGGGTTTTTTCACCTATCTTTGCAAGGGTAATGGTTGAGATTAGGGTTTCAATTTCCGAAATTACAATTCTGTTTCTAGCAAGCAATGTTTCGTATAAATAACTGGTATCAATCTGCTTAGCATTTGAGTCCTTAATAAGTAGGTTGATTTTTTCTGTTAACTTATTTATCTTTTCCTGCACTTCCGTATTTATGACGATCTGCTGGTTTTCTGAGTTTATGAGCTCCTGTTGTTGGAATTTTAATTTTTCAAAGTCGTCGAAGTCCGGTGTCCCTGCGATAACTTTCAAAGCAGTTCCTAAAATGTTTAAGCTCCTAGCCTGTCTATGATGGGTGTCCAAAGTTGCCAAAAGTACCTCTATGTGCGCAGTGTCTGAGTCCAGTAACATTCTCATATGAGATAAGGGGAAGTGTGTCATAAGTCCTTTCGTTTCCTTGGTTATTTCCATGTAGGTAGTATGGTTAGTGGTACATATGTTGCAGATAGTCAAAGTCTCTCCAAACAGTAACATCTCCGTTTTGAAGTGGGATATAGTCACAGTTCGAGTAGTCCGTTAGCTTAGGCGTCGCCGTCCGAAAAAAGAAGTACGCAATCAAAATCCTAAAAATTGGTAAGTAGAAATAACGCTTAGTACCATGCTGTACGATAATAAAGAAAATTGTTAAATATATGTAAGACTATAAAAATATTTGGCAGAAGGCAAAGCGATTTTATTTCAAATTGTCCTTGTGGACCACCCTCCCTTTAATGAGAACCTTGGTTCCTAGGTCTGCTTGGACGTTTTCTTCGACATATAAGGGGGATAATTTGTTGCCTAGCCTTCTGTTGGTTTTTAGTAAAACACGTTCCCCAACGTCAAATACTCTGTTCTGCCTATATCGGTTATTTCTCTCTAGTTGTTCCTGCTGGGCTGTCATTATTTTGCTAATTATCTCTTTCCTCATCTCCAATGGAGTGGCATGAATTACGTCAATCGGTTTCTTGTTGGTAACGGAATGAATTGTCCGATTGTATTCGACTGTAGCCAGTAATATGAGTTCAGTTGTTTCGGTAGTCTATCCCTCTAGTTTTAAGCATCTTGCGATCTGAAGGATCGTGCTATGTAGGCGCTCCACTTGCCCATTCGATGTACTATGCAGTGGATGTGCATTTACCACATCGACCCCAAATTGATTTGTTAATAATGACGTTATAGTTTCAGAGTTGAACGATGCCTCGTTATCGCAATAAATGATCTTTGTATTTGGAAATAAGTTTATCAATTGTATTATCGGAGCTTTTATATCAACAATAGTGCGAGAAGGTACAGGCTGGACCACTGCGAACTTTGAAAACTTGTCCACGCAAGTAAGGAAGTATTTCTTATCGGTGGAGAAAATGTCAATATGCAGAATTTCGCCTGCATGGGATGGCGTTGGAGTCACGCCGAGTTCTTGCTTACGAGGGTGTCTGTCATATTTGGCTTTGTTACAAATTTTACAATATGCGACAACTTCGTTTGCTACTTTAGTCATTTTTGGAAAAAAGTAATCACATAGGATTTGTTTTACATTTTCCTGGGCCGCTCTGTGGGCACGATTGTGATCGGCAGTAACTATTTCCCTTTGCTCTTCTTTGTTAGTGATATCTGATACCATATTTTTACAATGCCAAAACTTCGTTGACGGAAAACACCTGACCAGTTCATGTTGAATCCTGGCAAGTATTGATAGGTCGCATTATATCGCATTTACAACTTTCGGGTTAACAACTAGTTTAATCTTATCCATTAATTCGATTATGCGGCGAGTCTTTTCGCCGAAATATATGAAATTCCGCTTTAAAGTGGAGTTTGCTTCCTCCAAAACTATTTGGTTTCTGAAACAATTTAGCGGTTTTTCGGTTGTTTCAATCGTATATGTTAAAGACACTTCGCTATGGATTGTAGCAAGGTCGGATTGTGCTTCTTCTTCAAGAGCATGGATGTTCTGTCGCGATAATGCATCAGCAACATAGTTTTCCTTGCCCGGTTTATACAATTTTTGAGCATTGTGTTCATCTATAAAGGCCTTCCAGCGCTTAATTTTGGCGTTTGGGGTTCGGTCTGAAACCGCAAACGTAAGTGGCTGGTGGTCTGTGAAAATATTAAGGTTTTTGACACCATAAAGGTAATTTCTAAGGCTTTTTGCTTGGGCTCTAGACGATTGCAAGCAATTCGCGTTCATTAGTAGCGAAATTCTGTTCAGGGTTCTAGAAATCATGGTGATTGGTTTCCCACCCTGAGTCAATACAGCTTCTATACCCAACGATAAAGCATCGGTCGTAAGATCAAATGGCTTCTTGAAGTCTGGGTACGGTAACGTAACATCCTTTGATGGCAGGACCTCCTTTAGTTTGTTAAAGGCATTTAACTGTTTTTCGTCAAGAACTATTTTAATCTTCTTTGATTGTGAGGCTCCAACCTTACCGTTTTCGCCCTTTAATATGTCTGTTAAAGGCTTCGCGATTGATGCAAAATCCTTATTGAAACATCTGTAGAAACTTGCCAGACCCAAAAAGGACCTAACATTGCACAAAGTAGAGGGCTGTTCGTAATTACGAATCGCTTCAATTTTACTAGGGCTCGTTTTAATACCACCCCTACTTGCAACGAAACCTAAGTATTCGACGTTTTCTTTAAAGAAGTGCGATTTTTCGCGGGAGACTCTCATATTGGCCTCGTATAGCTTTCTCAAAACCCATTCAATATGCTCGACATGTTTGTCTTCAGTTTCTGAGAAGATGATTACATCATCGACGCAGACGTAGCAGGATTTTCCTATCTGTTCCCTTAACACGTCGTCGATGGCTCTCTGAAAAATGCTGGGTGCATTTTTCAGACCAAAAGGAAGTCTACAAAATTCATACTTCCCATTGGCTACTGAAAATGCTGTTTTTTCTCTGTCTCGCTCCGCGAGTATTATTTGGTGGAAGCCGGATTTGAGGTCGAGCGTCGGGTATTTATCATCGATCGTTACCTGATTTAACTTCCTAAAATCGATAACAAGACGTTTTTTTATGTTACCTTGTTCGTCTCGTCCCTTTTTATCTACAACCGAAATCGGGTTGTTATATGGCGACCTAGATGGCCGTATTATGTTGTTTTTTTAATAAATCCCGAATTTCGGCATTTACAAAATCTGCCTCACCCATAGGATAAGGATATAGCTTGGAATATACAGCGTCATCACTTTCGGTGCGAAATTTTTGATAAGTTTTTGGAATTTACTCCTCACCACCTGTGGTACTTCTATGTCTTCTACCTGCGTTAAGTTAACATTTCCACCCTTTAAAAATTTTAACTCCTCAGACCCGGAGTTGGTTGTGACTTTTTTGTTTTTAAAATCTAACGTGGCATTTGTCTGTGTTAACAGATCCAGCCCTACTATTGCATCGAAGGTTGTGAGAGTGGGGAGTAGAAAGAAGGTGCTGTTTGTGTCAAACAAGCTAATTGTGCATTTTTCTTGAATGACATTGAAGCCATGAATTGACTTTACTAAGAAATGATTATCTGCTGGTATTATATGTTTAAGTTCTTTCATTTTTTTAATTTAATCTTTCTCCCTGCAATTGTCCTTTCAATGAAAGGTAGCAGGGAGTCTTGACTAAAAAATTTATTTGATCTGAATCAGACAACTCGTCATTCATTGCCGTGCATTCTGAATTTGCAACGGCCTGATAGTCGTCACTCTGCTGGTTAGAAGGACTCTTCTCGTTGGATAAGTGGTTAATTATTTGTTGTTTTGGCCCTGTAAAACGACCAGAGCTATTATTCGGCCTTTTTGCCGTCTGACCATATGCCTGGCTTTGATTAGTACGTTGCTGTACTGAGTTTCGGGACTGCAGGTTGCTGTTGGATTGATACTGCGTCGTCTGCTTAAATCGCTGTGAAGGGTCTACCTCCATCGGTTCGGCTGGTTCTAACTTCTGAGCAGGCCTGTTACCAAAACTCTGCTGCCTATTAAAATGTGGATTTTTTACCTGATATGTATCTTTCGCCTGGTATCCACCTGCAATTTTTCCCCTAGATTGTTGCTTCGTTTCGAGCCTTTGGGCCTTATCCTCTAAGCTCCGGGCATAGGTACTTGCGAACGGGAGTCGTACGATATATGGAAAATTAAAATGTCGAAACTAAAAATATCGAAATGTTAAAAGCCTTTTTTTGTAGAAGACTTTTTTGATCGAAATAAAAAATGTCGAAAAAATAATTCAGTTTGAAAAATGTCGAAAAAGGTCGAAATGGGCATATTGTAAGTAAAACTACGGAAAATGAAGTTAAACAATGTGTTTTATTAGCTTAATTGCTAGTTATGATGGTATCGAATTAACAGTTCACTTACAAATTATTTAAACAATTTCATTCAATTAAACAACCAGTTAATTCATTTTTAACTATAAGAAATATATGTATTTACAAAACAAGATACACTTATTTCAAAGCCACCTTACAATATACATACGTATGCACATTTAAATGTATTAAACAAAAATCAACAGAAACGCTAACATAGCGAAGTGGAATACTCTAAATTTTTCAAAATCTCCATTTTTGAAAACTCTGTTTTTTTACTAAGTTTGTTTTGAATATGTTTTCTTCGCTTTTGGTAGGCTGATTTAGATTTCGTTGAACCTTCAGAACTAATTAAATTCATTTTATTTTGAACAACGATGCATTCGTTTTTTAAATAACTTATTAAATTATACACTCCCACATGAGACTTATCAATTATAATTTGTAATCTTCTGTGCCATGCTTCCACTGAATTCTGGGTCGTTGGGATATTGCTATTCACTTGGTCAGATATCGACCAAAACGATGGTGGATAAGTTAACTGAACTGGTGCATTTACTCCACACGATTTCCGTTTTCTGGAAGTTCCAATCACGTAGTTATTTTCGAACCATTTTAAAATTTCAGAGCAATCATTATCCATGTGTTGCATAAGTTCAGTGTAATAATCTGGTATTTCTCCAGGGTTTAAAAAAGCTAAACTTTTTAACATTCTCAATTGCAACGAAAAATTTTCGTTTGTGCTGTATTTCGAGGCAAGCTTCTGATTTTGAATCTTACGCCACAATATCTGCCCAAAATGGAAGAAGCATCCTTTACTAATAACATCAGGAAAGTATGATTTTGTTACCGATATAATAGCTTTTTCGAAATCAGTAATTATAATATCAGGATTGAGTTTCACATTATGAGCACAGGCAATTTGATGGATTTCATAAAACACTTCATTGTAGCATTTTTTGTCTTGCTGCTCATTAAGCAATAAATGACAGGGACAACTTGTTCATTAATAAATGCATGAATAGTGAAAAGTTGGCGCATTATTGTTGGTACCACCTTAAATGTACCGTCCATAAGCCACACACGTGATTTTTCCAGCATTTTTAAGTTCGCTACAGTTCCAAATATTAAAATCTTTTCGCTTTCAAAACTTTTATCGCATAACAAAAATGTTTCACCTTCAACGTTTTGGAGATTTTCTGGAACTTTTATTTCGCCTAAACTCTTAGGCTCTTTTAACATATTATTTCTCACTCTTTTAATTTTTTGTAAGCAATTTCTAGGTTTTGATATGTATGCTCTACACTCACGGTTGCACTGCACTATAGCAGAGTTAATTATTTGAGAAGGTTTATCATTTGTTTTTTCTGCACGGATTTTAAGATTTGCATTTACTTTATAAATTTCATGCTCATAAGCAAGTGGATCATGACAGTGTTCAAACGTTTTTTTTTTTACTTGGTGCTTATTTTCGCATATCACTGTAGTCACTCTTGCTTTACATTGCAATTTACTTTTTTGTTTACACTTCCAATAAAAAACATCTTTATGTTGCTTTTCCATATAATAAATATAACCATCAACTACTAGTTTATCGTGTCCCTTATTTGAAACAACAGTGTAAATATTTGCAGACATCTTTGAACTCCAATCTGTGCACAAGGTTTCAATCGACAATTTCTAATGATTAAATTGTATGAAAACCATGAGAATCAATAGTGTAGTCTTGTTGATTTTACGGGAGTTACCGTTATCTCATTGAGGTAAACAGCAATAGAGTTTCATGAGAATGGCATTGTTGTAGAATTTAAGTTACTTGTATGGATGAGAGCCGAGAGTTTTTTTGTAAATAAGGTTACCGTAATCTCGTTTATGTATAGTTAAAACAGTGGAAATAAATGTAAATAATGATGTGCAAAATGCGTAATTTTGTCTAGGTAATAGAAAAAATAAATGAAAATAACAACATAGATACCTATAACATGTTCGCGCATCATTCATTGCATTGTTTCGATCTTTTTGCTTTCGACTTTTTTGTTTTCGGCATTTTGTTTTCCGACCTTTTTGGTTTTCAACTTTTTTTTGTTCGACATTTTTTTTTCGATATTTTTAGTTTCGACATTTTAATTTTCGACATATCGTACCAGACCCCTTGCGAACATGTATCTCTCATGATTAGATTCCACTTCTTGTGCTAGCGCTAGAGCCGAAGGTAGGTCCTTAGGCCGCGCCGAAAATAATACGTCACTTAGTGCAATGCGTCCATTCTATATTTCTCATTTAGTGATGCAGCTATGGATTTGTCATAGATCATGATTGTCTTATTGGTTAAAAGAGTTAATTTCTTTTCCACCTCATCATAATATTGGAGGAGTGTCAAACCTCCTTGTCGGAGAGTTGACATCTCCTGCTCAATCAGGCAAATCGGTCGTTTATCAGAATAACTAAAGTCAAGGCGGTTAATTATAGCTTTAAAATTCAAAACAGTATTAAATGATGCCAGCACCATGTCAGCTTGGCTTTTTTATTTTATTTCTTATGAACGCAACGGCTTGAAAGTGCTTGGAGCTACCTTCATAGCTTTCAAAAATCTTGTATGCGGTGTGTGCCGCTTGTATCCACGAGACATATGCTTCCTGTTTACCGTCAAAGTCCGGTAAGGACTTAACGATGTCCAGAGGTTCGTCGCACTGTACGCCTGGAATTATTTCTATTTCCTTATACGTGTCTACCGCGGGAGTGACGGTTATGGTGTTCAATTGCTGGGTTATATCCCTTAGTCTCTGTTCAAAACTTTCTTGTTGTACGGCGAGAGCGCTACTTATAGCACTCTCCACAACTGCTCTTAGTTGATCGGGTTCTAACGCCATTTCTTTATTTTGATCTGCTGCCCTAGTGTCTGTCCACCAATTTCCCTGATTACCTTCACTACTACACTCTCTTCTATCGACTTCTATTTTACTAAGGCTCTCAAACAGCTGGCTTAACTCACGATCACTCATAAGTGCTTCGTAGCAGAATTACAAAGTATCTGTTTATTTTTACACAACCACTAATTCGAATTTCCCGTGCAAAGATTCACATAAATCTAATTTCTATGTTAAAGTAAAGTTTATTCAAAAGCGTTATATTAAATTAGAAAGGTCGATATAAATTACGATCGCTCAATAGCATTTTGTAGCAGAATTATATAAATTCCTTTATTTTAACACAACTTTTTATCGTATTTACTGTGCAAGGTTTTACATTCATCCAGTTTCAAAAATAAAATTTTTAATTAACAATTTACCAAGATCAATATAAATTACTATCACTTATAAGTGTTTTGTAGCAGAATTACACAATACTTTCCTATTTTTACATAGCCTTTCTATCGCATTTCCTGTGCAAGATTTCACATTTATTTGTTTCACTGTTAAATCAAAATTTACACAATTTTTTTTTAATTACAAAGATCAATATAAATTACGATCGCTCATAAGAAATTCACGTTAACAAATTTTGTTGTGAAAACAAATTATTTAATTCACAAAATTACAAAGGTAGATACAAACAACAAGTGCTTGTAAAATTTTACAATGTTTTGCGCTCTACTTACAAAGTCAGTTTTAAGTGATTATAAACGAGCTCGGTTCTTGATATTCTACGTGTCCCCTGCATTCCGTGTTGATTGATGTGGCCGATAGATATTTATTCAGTCTTCTATTACTGGAATCTTTGCTCCTCTGGTCAGTTTAATTAACTTAGTTGATTGCTGCGTCCAAGTGGTTATTAAATATTCAGCTTACGTTGATTCAATTTATGACTTGAATTTTTAATTTACTTCAATTAATTAATTTACTTTTAAGTCCTTAGTTACTTAGACTTTCACTTATTTTGGTCACTTTGCCGGTTGGGCGCCAATTATACAAATGATACACTTGTAGATGTGTTTTTATTAAAACTTTATTTAATGACAAGCGCTGGCTGTGTCGGTGAGCTCACAATGGAAAACTGAAAATTAATTTTAATTCTAAGCTAAACGAAGTCACCTGCACCTTTTCATTTCTGGATTTTCTGTTAGCGTTAGATAATAGCTGCGCTGCACCAGCTATTGCGCCCGGATGCGCTGTAGACGCTTACGTTTGCAACTTTTCGGTTAGCACAGCGAGTTACCCGTGGTCAGCGTGAGAATGTAAATTTGCTGACTTAGGCCACGAGCGGACTTTTGTCCGGTATGTGAGCTGATCGCATTAACTTGCATACTCAAAAGGCAAATCCAAAGAGACTGCTCTCCATGACATCGTCTCAACGATTGAGAAAGGATTGGTCATAAAGGAGTTCACGTTGGGGATCTTTTTAGACATCGAGGGAGCTTTCAACAATGTCTATCCCGAAGCTGTTATTAAATCACTCAGTATGGTGGGGATACAGCAGGGACTGGTGGACTTTGTGGGGCTCCTACTCAGGAAAAGATCGATCTTTTCAACAATAGGGGACAGCTCTAAATCCAAATATGTGGCTACACATACACCCCAGGGAGGTGTTCTGTCACCGTTACTCTTTAATCTTACTGTAAACGACTTACTCTTAAACCTCAAGAGCACCGGCTGCGAGGTCGTGGCATATGCTAACGATTTGGCAATCACAGGAACGGGCAAACATCTTCAAGTCATATGCGATTTACTGCAAAGAGCAGCTCTAAACCAGGGCCCTATTCCACAAAACAACTTATCAACTTTTCACTTTGCACTTATCAATTGATATTGTACTGCAAAGTGAAAAGCGTTTCTGTTCCACAATATTCTTTGCGAATCTCACTTTGCATTGAGCATATTTTGGCAAAGACTTTCCGCTCAGTGCAAAGTCTTTGCGCTTTATTGGCAAAGTCTTTGCACTCTCTTGCAAAGTGAGTGTGCAAAGTGTTCCACAAAGCGTTTTATCAACGTCACTCATCACTCTCATCACTTTTCACTTTGCATTGCTTTATATGAGTTGTTAAAATGAGCCGCAAAACACAAATTGAAAAAAACTTGCTGTTTTAAATGTAATAAAAGAAAAAAAAAGCATTTTATTTGTTGTTTTTAAAACAACAGAGTAAGTATTTTTTAAATAAATAATTGTAAATTTCAAGCATATTTAAGTATACATTTCTTTGTGAAGGTTAACAAATTAGATAAACAGGCAGCATGGGAGGATGTGTTAAAAAAAGCCCAATCCCTACAACTGGCGTCAGCACAAAAAACATGGACCTATGCAAGGGACAGTTTGTTTGGGCTCTGGAAGAGCAAGTACAACAATTTATTGCCTACACATAGCAAATAATTATATTTGCATCATTTGTTGTTGTTGGAATTCTTATATTGTGCATTGCTAATAACTAACAAGCATGTTGTTGACAACAACAAAACAAAACGTCATCATAGACATTGTTGTTGTGAGTTAACAGTGCACTCAATCAACAACTCTTGCTGATAACAACCGGTTTAACCAAAATATTACTAATTGCTATGTGTACTAGAGTGGGTCAATTTTTTTTCGGCGAAGCGGTTATCAAAATCGTAAGCTACGATGAATTCTAAGAAAATTTGCCCAAGAAACCATGGCTTTAAAATCAAAATCGAGCTTCCGGTTTTTAACGAGAAACTTTTTGTATTTTTGTGAATTTAATTTTGTTAATTTGCAGAGTAAAAGGGATAACGCCCGAAATACTGGATCCGGAGGTGGAAAGGACAAGGTAATGGATGAAGCTAACTTGGCCATCCTCGATATTCTGGAATCAGACTCAGCTGTGGTAGATGGTTTGAATTTTCCAGAAAGTTATGGCAACTCAGAAAATCTACCGTCAGCTGAGAATGATTCCAGAATATCTATTTCAGAAGAAACAATTGCCAATCCACCTCTAAACCCAAGAAAGAGGAAGCGCTCTACCAAGTTTCCAAGTGAAACTTTGGATAGAGAGAAAAAATGCCGGATGGAGCTCCTTGAGGTTAAGGTTTACTACCGGAAACTTCAATGCCTAAAACTGGAGAGGGAGAAAATGTATCGCCTCTGTTATTTGATGAGGTTTGATTACCAAAGGCCAATTTTTCATTTGTGTGTATTTGATTTCTAAACATTTTATTTTGAAATAATTTGTGATAAAAACAAAAAAGCTCTGAAATTAATAAAATGATGTAAATAAATACAAAAATACTTCCTTTATTATTTATTCTCTGAGACCTTAATCTCAAACCCTAAAAATTCCCCAAAAAGATACAACGCCTTTGCAGTGGAAAAAGGTCATGGCCAAAACACCACTTTTATTTTAAAACAATACTATAATAGTTGGCATTAGGTAAAGTATTGTAGCAGGGAAGTAACCCTTTCCATTCCACTCTCTTGATCTATATTATTAAGGGCATCATTTTCTTCTTCAGCATTTTCATCCAATTCGTCGCTTTCATTGTCAGTGTCTGCAGTACTCCTTCCGATGCTACAGGCAATATTGTGTAAGATGGCACAAACTATGACTGTCTTTCCTGCACACTCAGGCCTCAGTCGCAAATAATTTAGACACGGGAATCTTTCTTTAAGAATGCCAAAACTATTATGCGGCGTGTTTTTTTGTGGCAACGATTGAAAACTTCTTCAGCAGGATTATTGGGATTTCGGCGTAATGGTGGTATCAACCAGTTTTTCAATCCATAACCACTATCACCCAAAACAACAGCATCCGGAAATGGTCTCCATCCATTGTCAAATCTTTGACTTACAGCCGAATTCCGTAGCACCCTTGAGTCATGAACGCTGCCCGGCCAACTTGCATTTACACTGTAAAATGTGTAGTCTGGCCCACATATCATCATCACATTCAATGAGTGGTTTCCATGCCGGTCAACATATCCTTCCTCGTGTAATGGAGGCGCATCAATTTTAATGATTGTGCCATCAACGCAACCACACACAGAAGGGAATCCACCCATCAGAAAAAACTTTTCAGCAATACCACTGACATCATCGGGCCATCGCACTGTTTTTTGAAATAAAACGTCTATTATAATGTCGACAACTCTATGGATGGTTCTGCAAACTGTGGATTTTGCAACTCCATGGTACTGGCAACCATTTCCGAGCCAATGCAGGCACAGTAGCAGTTGATTTTCAGCCGACAAAGCATGACTGCGCTGTGTATTGTGCTCTAATTTTTGTCCAACATTATTTAAAAGAAAATCCACCTGGATTGGATTTAAACGGAAGCACTCTTTAAAATTGAAATTTTGTAGTCCCGAAAAATTAATTCGGTCTCTATAATTTCTAGCTTTAACCGCGTCTTCACTATTGTCGAACAAAAACTCACGTCTTAACATTTTGAAAGCTTGACTAGTTATGATAATATGAATTTGCAAAGCGATCATTTACCTTGCAAATTTTTGACAAACTTATCAAATTTTGCTTTGCAAAAATAGAGTTTACAGTTTTGTGGAACGGAACAGCATAATTATATGCAAAGTCTTTGCGAATTACACTTTTCAATATAAGCTTTGCACTTTGCAGAAGAGAACGTAAGTGGAACAGAAATTACAAAGAGAACATAAAAATTGCAAAGACTTTGCAAATTACACTTATCAATTTCAACTTATCACTTACCAAATTTCATAGTTCTGTGGAACAGAAAGCTTTGCAAATTGACGAAAAATTTGCAAAGTACAAAGTGAAAAGTTGATAAGTTGTTTTGTGGAATAGGGCCCAGCTAGCGGATATGTGCTCCGTATGTGTTGTTTGGGTCCCTGGCCATAAGGACACTCTTGGCAACTGCCTGGCTGGTGAACTAGCAAGGAAAAGGACGGAACTAACTGCGATAAACTCTGCTCAAGAGGTTATGGGGGTAAATTTAAGGTGGGCATTGGAGCCCACCTACCACATTACCAGACAAATCTGGCCAGAAGCCGATGAGAAGCGCTCTAAAGCTCTCACTATGCTTGGCCGCTCCTCTCTCAGATTAGTAGTAGGAGTGATAACCGGGCACTGCCTCATGGGCATGCATGGGGAAAAGCTAGGTTACCTAACAAACGATTTTTGCCGCAGTTGCCGAAACGAGGAGGAGGTGGAGAGTATTGAGCACTATCTCTGCCACTGCCCCGGCTTGGCCAAGACGCACAGTAAAGCTTTTAAAAGTTACTTTCTGGACTGTTTAGCTGACTTGAACTCGGCAAACACTTCCAACTTTCTACTCTACATTAAGCACATAGGATGGTTCAATTTCTGAAAGAAGGGAGGGGGGGAATGTATGGCTTATGTCAGTGGTATCACAAGGGGCTTTTTACAGCCTAAGTGTGCCACAGTTCTTCTGTGCGGTGCCACCCTAACCTAACCTAACCTACTTAACCCATCGGGGCCAATGGTTACGCAGGCTTCTGGCAGACACACGCGGTCGCCAACTCGAACTTCAGTTGGAGCAGGAAGAGCACTGAAGCCATTCTTGGTGAAATCCACTAATCGTTACTAGTGGTGGTCCGGGGGATACAAAGTCGACGGGCCTGTCAATCGAGATGACAATGGGCAGGTGGCCTTACTCTTTTTAAGCCGGCCGAGCCTAACAATCGTATCACCGTACCGTCTCCCATGACGCTGTCAATCGAAGAAAATCAGGTGCTATTGTTAACATTGTTGCTATTATGCTCGATAATCGCATTGTCGACAGACAATGTTAAATGCCTCGGCGCGGCTAAAATGTTTAGAAGAAAAAAGTTTCAGCTTCCGCTAATGACCACGGTTTGGTTGGGTGGCTAGCGCGACGAGATTTGGCGTTTGGCTGAGCACGAGTACTTTCTCAGATGTCCATTAATCGAATTCGTTGGTCATTGCCATGATAAGCTTTGACGACTTGTCCTAGTCGGAAGTCGTATGGAGCCAGGTTGTCTTCACGGATGACAACTATATCGTCTATTTCCATGTCTGGTTGCTGACGATTCTACTTATTCTGTTTTTGGAACTAGTAGAGGTACTTTGTAGAGGTCTTTAGTACCAGGATCCAGCAGAGAAGTATACATCAGGCTACGCGGCTGTCTCCAGATGGTAAGGTACGAAACCAAATCGACCATGTTCCGATAGACGGAAGGCACGCTTGCAGTGTCCAACATGTTTGCACGATCCGAGGAGCCAACATCGACTCGGACCACTATCTTGTCGCAGCCAAAATACTCACGCGCCTCTGTGCGTTAAAAAGCGTGCGGAAATGAACACAAGGAAAGCTCAACATCGGAAAGCTGCAATCACAACAGACAGCCACGCACTTCGCTACTGGACTCGCACTCCTGCTCTCTGATAGCACTAATCAACACAGCGATATTTCAGAGCAATTGAACCACATCTCTTGCTCTTTACGTACCGCCGCTAAACATTCTATTGGTTTTTAGCGAGCCCGACAAACGACTGGTACGATGAGGAATGTCGCGTTGCCACGGAAATATGCTACCTACAGGGCCACGTGGGAGAGATATCGTGAGTTGAAAAAGGAAGCGAGACGAATTTCTCGAGAGAAGAAGAGAAAGGCCGAAATACGTGAGTGGGAAGAGCTTGAAATGCTGGCCGACAGGAAAAGCGCCCGAAAATTGTTTCAGAAATTACGACGGCTAACAGAAGGTTTTACGACCGGGGCGAATTCCTGTGAACGACAACGGTGACCTGGTGACTGACGTTCATAATATACTTAGTTAATGGAGGCAGCACTTCTCCACACTACTTCGTGGTAGTGGCAGAGACAATCTTGGAGAAGATGGTTATCGCGAAACCCCAATCAGTGATGAACTGCGACGTATAGCGATAGCAAGACTAAACAACAACAAAGCGCCCGGAGCTGATGGGCTGTTAGCTGAGTTATTCAAATACGGTGAAGAAGAGTTGGTAAAGCGCATGCATCAGGTTATCTGCAGGATATGGTCAGACGAATGCATGCCTACTGATTGGAATCTAAGGGTACTTTGCCCAATCCACAAGAAGCGTGATACTGCAATTCGCGCCAAATATCGCGGTATCAGCCTTCTTAACATCGCATATAAGGTTCTGTCGAGCGTATTGTGTGAGAGACTTAAGCGTGGCTTTAGACCTGGTAAATCTACTATCGACCAGATGTTCACAGTGCGCCAGATCTTGGAAAAGACCCAAGAAAGAAGAATCGACACGCACCACCTTTTTGTGGACTTCAAAGCCGCTTTCGACAGCACAAAAAGAAGTTGCCTTTATGCCGCAATGTCTGAATTATTTTATCCCCGCAAAACTTATACGACTATGTAAAATGACGTTGAGCAACACCACCAGCTCCGTCAGGATTGGCAGGGCCTCTCCGACCCGTTTGATAGCAAACGAGGTTTCAGACAGGGTGACTCTTTGTCGTGCGACTTGTTTAACCCTTTGCTGGAGAAGATAATTCGAGCAGCAGAAATAAATCGGTCAGGCACGATCTGCTGGCGTACGCCGATTACATTGACATCATCGGCCTTAACAACCGCGCAGTTAGTTCTGCCTTCTCCAAACTGGATAGAGAAGCAAAGCGAATAGGTCTGGAGGTGAACGAGGGCAAGACGAAGTATCTCCTGTCATAAAATAAACAGTCGGCACATTCACGACTAGGATCAAACATCACTGTTGACAGTTATAACTTTAAAAAGCAGAAGACTTCGTTTACTTAGGAACCAGCTTTAACATCTATAAGTCTCTCATTATGCCCGTCCTAATATATGGCGCAGAAGCATGGACGATGAAGATATCTGATGAGAAGGCTCTAAGAGTGTTCGATAGAAAGATTCTCCGACATAAATTTTTCCTTTATGCTTGTGCGATGGCGAATAAAGAATTCGACGCGGTACCCACCAATGGTAGCAGAGAAAAAGGGAGGCATCCTCTGCGTCGGAAAAAACAGGCGGTAAGGGACTTGGGTACGCTTGGTATTTCCTACTGGCGCCAGTTAGCGAAAGAGAGAAATGACTGGCGTGCTATGCTAAGCTCTGCCAAAATCGCATAGGTGGTTATCGAGCCAATTAAAGAAGAAGAACTACTCATGTTTCCACCTCCGAAAAATGTACATGTCACTAGTGTGCAAAAAAACATTTTGCACCAAGGAAACTGGGGATGATTCCACAAAAATGTTACAATAAAATAGGCCGCCACCCTTTGTGGACATTCAACAGTAGATTCATCAATCTCAATCTTCATTGCCATAGAAAATCGACAAGTTCCGAAGTCTACAGGAAAATATTTCAGGAGGAGCTTTTTAAATACACCCAAGACAATTGGAACGTGCTATACATAGATGGATCAAAAACCAAAGATATTACCACATTCGCGGTAGTTGCACATACAGGCGCACTCATAACAGTAGGGTGAAATATTTAATATGCACCGATAGCTTGTCCTGCTTACACGGAATCCTTAATGACATTAGCTCTAGCAGTAATTCAGCAAATCAAGAACTTTCTGCAAACCCATATAAAAAGCTCAACATTTTCTTGGTGGCCGGGCATGTCAGGATCAAAGGCAATGAAGCAGCTGACGAAGAAGCAAAACACATGTATAAACAACCCTGCCTCACCTTCCACACAACCGATAAAGATGATATAAAGAAAACGATTGGTTCATACGAGCAGCATAGGAAGCTGCAAATCTGGAAAAACTCAAAATACAGATACAGGGTGATTAACAAATTACGGCAGAAAACGGTAATACCAAACGGTATCAACCGCACTCAATCAACAGCGTATATAAGGTTACGGATGGGGCATACAGCATTAACACACGAGCACATCCTCACAGGAAAACCAAGAAACGTTTGCCCATGGTGTGGACTTCCTCCCACTGTGGAACACCTCTTGGACGAGTGCGCCGCTCATAACAATGAGAGGAGAAAACGAGTAAATGACACTTAACCGTCTACACTCCTAGAAGTTACCTCAGCGGAAAAGATTATTAAGATATAAAATTTTCTCAAACAATGTAAAATACTAAAACTCATATAATCGTATCAATCCTTCGACTATCCTCTAATAGACATATATTGTAAGACAGAGTCGAAAGCCCCGGCAGCTAGCACTCTCCTTTTAAATTAGGTGTAATCATTTTGTTGTATCTAATATATAGTAATGAGGGGATTATATCAATTCTGATTTTGCTCACATGCAATGGGGTGTTTTCTCAATTGATTATGGTTCAAAATCATTCACTAAAGGTCAAATAAAAAGCAATAACAAAAAGAGCAATACATTGGTTCACTTTTTTCAAATAATTTTTTTATTGCAGGAAATTCATAATAAAACGGACCACCTACACTTAACATACCTTCTTCAATGAGAAACCCTTCTTTAAAGTAAATATATAGATAAAAAAAACTTTGTAGCAGACGCACTGTCCCGTATAGATATAAAATATTGAAAAGAAATTACAATTGATGCATGTAAAATATTACAAGTAAATCAGCAACTAAACATTAAAACAGCAACAAAAAAATTAAAGGATAAAATAAATGTCTCAAAGGCTGACTTCGTAAATGCATATTGCAAAGCATAATGTTCATTTACAACACTGCTTTATTTTCTGACAATGCAGTGTGTTCATGCTAATGGCAACTCTTTTTCATGCGCCTTACTTAGTTGTAAATTTTACGCATGACAAATTTTATTCATGCATTTATGTTGGAAATGGCGGCATTATCACCAAAGTAAGTAAAATTAAATAAAAACCCAGAATTTTCTACAAAATTTTCAAATTTTAGCGAAAGAAAATGGACACACGAGCGGAAAGTGCTCCTCATTACAACTAGGTTGCGGCATGAAGGAGATTTCATATCAAATAAAAGAAAGAAAAATTCCATTTGGGATCAGGTTCTCAAAGAAATCAAAGACGTAGAGGCAACGTTTCCTTTTACCAAAGATGAAATAATAATGGCTAGATGTTGGTTCAGCCAATTCTATTGCGTTTATTAACCAATTTTTTAAGATTACTGATGCTTTGCATAGCTGCGTTAATAAACATCTGTAATATTTATTGCACAGGTTTATAAAGCAGTAATGTCATACATTTAGGTTTTGCATTATTTGCGCAATAATTCGCAGTTAATGCTTTGCAATATGCATTTACGAAGTCAGCCAACCTTAAAAATATATGAAACGCTTAATAAATATAAAAAAAGGTATGTCCAGGAAAACACAATACAATTATATCGAAATAGATACAAGCAACCTAATTGTTGAGGAGAAAATTTACTGAGGACAATTCTTTACCAGGTTAATGTAAACTACGGCAATATACAAGCAGTACTTAGAAACAAATTAAATTATACTCGAGTATAAAAATTTAATTTAATTTAATTTAATTCTTTATTACGGTCTTCTGACCTAAAATTTCACAAATATATGTACATTTATAACACACAGACACATATGTATTCAAGAATAAACTTATTACGTACAATATTTACTTAAAAAACTAAAACGTATTATAAGATGGAAGCGTATTTTTACAAAAACATATTCATTGAGATAGTACACATTTATACATTTAAAAAATTTTTATTTTATAGCAATATAATTTGTAATTTCGGTCGATTAGTTTATTATTATTGACGATGTCGGAATGGACGAGATTCCGAGCATCATCGTATCTGCCCTATGGCGGCGACAGGTGATGCACTTAATATTTCTGCTGTGGGAATGGACGAGATTCCATGCAACATCGCATCTTCCCCGCTTTATGCTCGACAGGCGGTTTATGTATTAGGCTTTTTGATTAGCAACACCCTATACAAGCTGTCGGAATGGACGAGATTCCGAGCAGCATTGCATCTTTGGTTTATTTCGCAGGTATAACAGGCTTTTTAATGAGTAATATCTTATTTAAGCTGTTGTAATGGACGAGATTCCAATAAACTTACGTGTTTGAACAGGTCGGTTGGAAAGGACTAGTTCCCAAGCCAACCTTTTATTGGATTTCCTTGGTATAGGTGATCTGTACGTTTTAGTTCCAGAATTGATCTGGTAGAACGGATGGAAAGGACTTGTTTCCATGCCGAACCTTTTTATCTAATAGGTAATGTCCTGCAGTGATCAGCTAGTAGCCTCTTGAAGGTAGTAATGTTATTACAATTTCTTATTAAACTTGGTAGCTCATTAAAACATTTCAATCCTTTGTAAAAAATATTTTTCTTATCAACTTCTGTTTTGTATAGTGGTAGCCTGAAACTATTATTTTCCCTGAGTAAGTATGAGTGCGTTTCATTTATGTATGTATGTATCGAAGACTATCACTTAAATAATCCGGCCGACTACCCTGTTTTATACTAAACACGAATTTCATGGCGTGGAAGAATATTTGCTGTTTCACGCTCAGCCAATTCAAAACTTCAATCATCTCCTGTATAGGTGTATCGTAATGCTTATTTTATATAAATCGCATAGCTCTATTTTGCATTTTTTAGAGTTTATCAATTTGTGTGTCGCTAGCTATAAAGAAGATCGTTGGACAATATATAAAGTGCGGCTCAATTATAGATCTGTATATTAGAGTTTTATATCTTTTTCCTAAGTACTTACACGATCTTTTCATAAGACCAATTTTTTTTCGCAATTTTGTTAACTGTGTATTTAATGTGATCAGCAAATTTTAACTTATTATCTGTATATATACCTAGATACTTCATGACCTTTACTTCTTCGATTATGTCATCCTTTATTTTTAAGCTGTAGCTTACTGAGTAAACATTAAATGCCATAGATAGAACCATGAACTTTGTCTTTTTCACATTGAGTTTAAGTTTATTTACACATAGCCATTTATACAAACAATCAAGTTCTTCTTGCATCTGTGCCATTGCATTAGGTAGGTTTCTGCCGCTGATCGTAAAGAGAGTATCGTCAGCGAACATATTTACCTTGCAATTGACCCTTGCGGTAGGCCAATAAGGAAAGATGTACCAAAGTTCTCAAAATCGCAACAACAGTATTAACTCAGGAAGTTATTCTTGTGGCAAAAACTGCCAAAGTCAATAAAATTCTTCAAGACTACCTCTAAAACAAAGGGATGAAACCGATTCTAAACGATTTTGGAAGTTTAGTAACACAATAACTATATTTCCTGCTTTCGATAATCGCTTTTCGCTAGGGACAGAAAGCACTGCCCTGACTGTCTGTCCGTGATATCTCAATGAAATTTGGTACATAGATTGCTCTTTGGACAGGGTAGGTTGGTATTGAAAATGGTCGAAATCGGTTAATAACCACGCCCACCTCCCATATAACGAAATTTTTGATAAATGCAAAAACTCCGTTTTTTCGGTATCTATTACAGGAAATTAAGTGAAATTTGGTATTTGGAGCGATTTTGAACTAAGAAATTAGGTATTTAATTTTGAAAAACGGACGTTGCCACGCCCACTTATGAACAATTTTCTGTATCTCAATAACAGTATTAGTCATCGTCAAAAAATTTGGTGGACATATTTTCCTTGACATCGCTACTATTATCGTAGAAAATTTTTGAAATCGGATCATAACCACGCCTCCAATATAACGGAATTTATGGAAAATGCAAAAACTTAATTTTTTCTATTAAAACACAATAAGTGAAATTCGGTATTTGGAGCGATTTTGAACTAAGAAATTAGGAAACTAGGAAAAAATCCCGTATCTCAATAACGGTGTAAGGTATCGTCACAAAATTTGGTGAAAAATTTTCCTTAATATCGCTGTTATCATCGTTAAAAATTTTTGAAATCGGACCATAACCTCGCCCACCTCCCATATAACGGAAATTTTGAAAAATGCAAAAATTTCGTTTTTTCTTTATCTATTGGAACATATTAATTAAATCTTGATATTTAGAGAGATAGTTAATTAAGAAACTTGAAGTTTATGAAATTTTGAAAAATGGGCGTTAAAACGCCCACTTATAAAAAAACGTCTGTAGGTATCTCAATAACGATGTAAGGTTTCGTCACAAAATTTGGTTAGCATATTGGCCTTAATATCACTGTCAATATTATATTATTATACCTATTTCATATAACCATAATTTTGAAAAAAGCAAAAAACTTCGTTTTTCAGTATTTATTGGAACAAATTGAGTAAAGTTTTATACTAGCAGCGATTTAAAACAAAAAAACCGGGTTTTTATGAAATTATGGGCACCGCCCATACAAAAATACATCGCGGGGTATATAAAATCTGGTTTCGCCCGAATTTAGTTTTTCTAAATTGTTTTTTAAAAAAGTTTATATGAAAATAGCATCCTTAATAAGTATAGATTCTGATTGTGAACACATCCATAATATTGTAGCATTGCAGGCTGGAGTTTTGTTTATTGTTTGGGAAGGACTTTTATTTCGGGATACATAATATTAGTACATTATCAAAAAAATTACAAAAAGGTGGTATCCCTCGTTTAGATATTTTATTTTCAAATCTCTTACAGTCCACTTTCATTTGATATCAAACTTGTTTAGTTTCGATAAGCGGTTTGTTTATTATTAGGAAATGACCTTTATTTCGACCTTAAAAAATATTTGGCCAAGGTTAGTTGTTATTAGCGGACTAAAAAAAATAAAAGTCTGAGCTGACCGATTATTTTATTTCAAATAAAATAAAAGTTTTGACAGTTAATATTTTTGTATAGAAAGAAAAATCTTTCCTTTGCAATTTCTTTGACTAAATATCTAATGTAGAATAATATTTTATTTTATTTTGATTTCGACAATTAGGAGCTGTGTTGAATAAAATACCAGCCAAAACTATTAAAATTATGATTGTATTCTTATCGGGTAAATAACTCTTGTATTTTTAATTTTATACTAACAATTTTAAATGGCTTTCGCAGATGTTATAGGTACTTATTCGCACGTCGATAAGGTTAATGAACAGTAAAAAAAATTTTTAAAAATAAAACAAGAAAAATAATTTACGTGCTTCACTGTTGTTACACAACACAATATGTGTTATTGATTTTTTAAGATGAAGTATCGTCTACTGGAATAATCCTTAAGTATGCATCAAAGAAAAATTCGATACAAAGTTGCTAAGGTTGATACATTTCGAATACAATACATGCTTTTGCTTAGCAAAATCAAACACAGAGAACTCTGATTA